>WURV02151132.1:1674-14170 GCA_011762755.2 Epimenia babai | reverse complement strand
AGACATCCTTACCTCATTACAGACATCCTTACCTCATTACAGACATCCTTACCTCATTACAGACATCCTTACCTCATTACAGACATCCTTACCTCATCACAGACATCCTAACCTCATCAGACATCCTAACCTCATCACAGACATCCTAACCTCATCACAGACATCCTAACCTCATTAAAGACATCCTAACCTCATTACACACATCCTAACCTCATTTCCCAGTTCACCGAGGCCCCCTATTGCCCCGTACTGTGTTGCCAACGCTGCCTTATCACCTTGCAATGCGGCACTAAATGTCTTCGTCACGCGTGCCTGAGTATTATTGACGCAGCTGCTAAAATTCCTGCCGCACAAAACAAGTCAAATAAACACGGAGCTGGTGGTGGGGAAATCAGATGCTTGTATTCTTATGGGAGGAGTTTGCGAGTTAGAATCTGGTATTTTTCCCACTCACTTTCTCTATAACAAATGAATACACTTTCATGCTGTAATAATGAGAAAAAAGATTTGTACAGACATAAGTCATTGTGAATTTCACGATGGTATACACAATGTGCAATTAATATTGTAGTAGCATTTCCGGGAAAAAATATGAGAATACCAGCAACTAAAATACTCAAATAACAATAATCTTACGTTGTTATTTTATCTCATGGTATATTTTTAGATATGTATAGATAAGTAAGAAATGGACACATCAATCAACATTAAAGGGACTGCACTCTGTAGGATATATAAACATTTGAAATGTGTAGAAACCGTATAGCATGATCATGATGTTGCTTGTTAATAAACCAGCAAAATACACTCATTCTCAGCAGTAATTTGAAGATTAATTTTTCACGTGTCATATCGTGAATTCAACAGATCAATTTTCGCTGTTCTTTATTTTCTTGTATTATCAAACAGGGGGGCACACTTTCGAATTCAATACTATTTTTTATTGTCCGGGAATTTTTGCAAACGCCATAAAATACTATCAAATACTAAATAAAATGCCTCGTGAGAGTTTTACGGTATCAGTGAAGAGCCCTAAACCGCCACACTATACTACTTGTGTATTTAAACATCTTAAGGGGGCAGCTGGCAGAGTGGTTAGAGCGTTTGACTTTGAATCCCAGAGTCCCTGGTTCAATTCTCGCTCTAACCATTATACTACCTATGGAATTTTTCAGGCAGAGAGCGCCTTAAACCAATGTGCCCATGTGGGGGTCTGGGTTGCCCTTGCAGTGTGGTTGTGTTAGGGCTTTTTCCGTCCGACGTCTATGTCATCATCTCATTGTAAATAACCATTGACCTTCCATAGTTTTAGCGGGGTGGGCGACATATGTAGCTCATATGTAGACATCTGGAACCAGTGGCGTGAATGAAAAAAAATCAATTGTCTGCCCAGACTCGGTGGGTTTTTCACATTAGGTGTTTCCCCCCACCATAAGGGAGGCAAATCAAATTGTCGTGTCAACCACATTAATAGGCTAGCTTTGTAGAGGGCCGTGAATGGCCTACGCAACCATTACCTCGGTAATCACCCTATAAATAAATAAAACAAATTTAACGCGGACTTGCAGAGTATGCCCATGAGTCTGGCGGCGAAGTCGCGGAGTGCCCAGTGGTTGTCCATGTCTGGACGCATGCACAGCTGCTTGCTCACGATGCACGTCAGGACCCCGGGGATGAGTTCGTGTAGCTGGGGGAGGGGGGAGACGTACGATGTATGCGCGGTGACTATAGAGATGATATGTAACACGTATCGAACTAGCACGCAACGAGTACGACGGTGAACCGGGATGCGGAAATGACCGTAGCGTAAACTACCGAATCTAGGTCGATGGTTGACCTTCAGCCGACCGGGTCGCTCACGGCTAACGCACAGCTTACCCGTCGCGCTACGCTAACTCTGGAGAGAAAAAACCTGTACCTCGGATCTAGAGCACCAGACCGGCCGTCCGGAGGTCGTGGGTTTGAGTCCCACAAGAGGCATATGTCACGAAGCCATGTCATATGCTCGAAGCCCACAATCACACTGCTAGCCCCCCCCCCCCTCCACATGGCCCATATGCTTTGAGGCATGAAAAACACGTATAGCTATATTAACATAATGTTTTGGGCCATTAAAGGCCCTTTATAAAACTAGGGTACGTGGTCGGCGCGACAAGACGACGACTTGAACGCAAGTCTTACCCCATTTAAAACTCAACAATCAAACCAGCGAACCACCTTACCTCAAGTGGTTTATAATGATACCTAAGTGATATGGCAACGACCTGAAAGACCATCGATGGTTACTACGGTAACATAAAATGCTTACATATTTCTCGAGATAGAGCGTTGGGTTATCCATGATGGCTTTCACCATGCGCATGAGGTAGATGAGCAGTGCCAGGTTGTACTGTACCACGTTGACCTTGACCTGAATCCAGAGGGGACGAAGGTACTCTACGCATACGGTCTGAGCCGCATAAACGCGTGCCTAAATGTCACGTGAACCAAAACAGTTGCCAAAAAACCTAATATACAGTGAAAATGGAGCAACACAGCTAAGAAACAGAGATATACAAACTGGAGGCCACTCTGGAGAGCTACGCGATTAGCCCAGTGTAAATGCAATTTATGCACAACATCTAGTTCAGTTGTCACTTCCCGGAGCTGTATAAATTCTAAAATCGTTAGAATTTCGACGTCAGTTTACCCAATGAGTACATTCCTGCGAAAGGACTACGTGATCTTCTGGAACTTTCTCTCAAAATCGGACGACATACACACAGACGGACGCGTGTCTTCACATTTATATATCATCATCATATCGCTTAAATGACTACCAAAAGTCCCATAGCAGTTATTGGATTAGACGTTTGGAATGATAAACAATGAAGTAGTTTTTGGACTTACTCCCTCCGAGACAAACGTACTGAACCTGGGCAGCATCTGGTGAAGTCCGGGGTCGGTCGCTAGACTCTGCAAGGCCTCCTGCAGAATATCACGGCGATTGTCACATTTGTGGAGTAAGGCAGTAGCGAATCCTTACTACTTTGTGAAATACATGATCATAGATAAGAAATAGATACAACTTGCCGCGTCAGACGAATCGTTAACCCTTACCACACTGATATCTGTGATTAGCATTACTATAGCAATTTCATTCAGTGACAACAGGGAGCTAAGGGTTAAACATGAAAAATAAGACTAACCTACCACTGACTAACTTAGGCACAACTGGCAAAGTATACTTGTGTAGTATATCAAAGTGTATGTTAATGTGTACCTTAATTAGTAAACTTACTTTTTATATTGAAATATCAGTAACTTTAATGGGAGGTAACCACAAAATTCAGATATCTTATTCGTAAATGGGAGGTAACTACACAACTCAGATGTGTATATTTATGTGGGGGGGTAACCACACAAAATTCAGATAATTTATATAGCCCATTCACTGCTGGTAAAATTTTCCTTGATTATCTTGATACAATTAAGATTCTGAATCTCAGTGTATTCTACTAAGCCAAATTTCTTAATACACATAAGGGATTGTGTGGTCATAAAAAGTAAGAAGTGGAACTATAGAAACGTATGCTGTTAACATTTGTATAATAAAACGCACGACATAGCAGGATATTTTATTAAAAAGTATGATATAACATGGTTGTTAAAAAGTGATGATATAGAGAAGATTCTTCTATTAAAAGGCATGACATTAAAAGGATTGTTCTATATAAAGATAGATATGATGAAAACATAGTGCTAAGGGGGACAAATCTGACATATTAAACTTGGAATATGCTGTGGTTGTTGCATCAGTGTTTGAGAATGTGGTATATTTGGTTACTTACCGATCGCCTCAGTTCATTCGAACCCACACACGCCTCCGTGATCTCCTTGTAGAATAGTTGCTGTTCCTAAAGATAACATTTCGTCATTCGTTGTGAAGACTTTTTTAAGTTACAAAAATAAAATCGAGAGCATGTAAGGGAGATAATTTCAACACATATACTAGAATATAAAAACTTGTAATTAAAGAATATAGTTATAACTTGAAGACGGGATCAAGACGAAAATTATCCCCATAAGATTAATATTCATCTGGTTTTTTCTAAGTCCATGAGGTCTGAGTAGCAAAAAAATTGCTATTATTTCTAAAAATCAATATCTAAAAAGATATTGTTTCTCAGAAAAGAGCTTAATAAACTTTTTTCGTGTAGTTCTGTTTTGTGTTGACACTACCTGTTAACATCACCTCTTAGGTCTTATAAATGTGACGAATTTCACTGGATCAGTAAATAATTTGAATTTTAGTTAATGCGATTAGTTCCATTGGATCATAGGTTGTATCACACACCATTTGAGTATACGAACGAAATTAGTTTCATTGGATCATTAGATGCACCACAGACAATTTGAGTATACAAACAAGATTAGTTTCATTGGATCATTAGATGCACCACAGACAATTTGAGTATACAAACAAGATTAGTTTCATTGGATCACTAGATGCACCACAGACAATTTGAGTACACAAACAAAATTAGTTTCATTGGATCATTAGATGCACCAGACAATTTGGTTACACAAACAAAATTTGTTTCATTGGATCATTAGATGCACCACAGACAATTTGAGTACACAAACAAAATTAGTTTCAATGGATCATTAGATGCACAACAGACAATTTGAGTACACAAACAAAATTAGTTTCAATGGATCATTAGATGCACAACAGATACCGAGTATATAAATGCGATTAGTTTTATTAGATCATTAGACGCACAACAGACACTGAGTATATAAATACGATTGGTTTCATTGGATGATTAGACGCACCACGGACAATTCATGCATAGCGATGTCCTTCATTTTCACCAGTTCGGCGCCCTTAACTTTATGTCGATGTTTCTCGGGTTTGACTCTCGGCTCAACGGCTTTTGTGGCTGAGGCAGCGGCCATGTCTAAGACTTGCTCCCTTTGCGCGTCTTTAGACAGCGGGGGTGGATTCTCGGGCGTGGCAGGTTGCACACCGTCGATACATAGCCAGTGGGCTGACAACAACGGTGCGTTCTTTATAGCAATCACAGGAAACTTCCAGATGATATATAATCAAACCTTCTTAATATAATATCCTATCACCCAAACACAATAGTCACATTAAACAACCAATTACATTAGGCTAACTTATTTAAACAATAACAAATTGTACTAATGTAGTAATATTAATAATACAATTTAATAAGCAGTTTGACGCTCTATTTTTTGGAGTATTAATTTCAGTGGCACTTTGGTTTCATAAGTGCCACTTGAAATAATAGTATGGGCCAATAAATTAAATACAACCCACTATAAACTCTATGAACATAATACAGTAAGTCCCTTCACAAAAAGTATTTCCCAATATTCCATGTTGAGGAAAGTTATATGAACTTTACCCATATTTTTTATTACGAGGACCCTAGTCAAATCCAGCGCTAAATTAGAATATCAAGTTGTAGCATCTATACTTAAGCGATCATGCAAAATTATTAGAAATTCGAATGCGTCTAAGAAGACTGATGAATATTCACGAGTAACGTATTAACGCGGTACGTTTGATGGAGGTCTCCTGCGGAACTCGTGGCAACGCCATGTTGATTACATCTCCGAGATCATGGTCTTTATCCTCGTTGAAATGTAGTTCCCGACCGCCGCCACTGGCGTAGCGAAATGGTACGAGCGCCGGCGAGTGAAAGCCATACAAGGGCTGAAATAACGACGATGCCCGTCTGCAAATATTGTTAGCTAGCTAGCCCGGAACCTGGATAGTAACATTTCATCCAGATACTAAAATACATTCATGATACCGTGATAATAATGGTGGTAGCCAATCCTCAAGGGGAAGCAGTTAGTCGAGCTGTAGAAATACCGGACACGGAACTGAAAGGTCGGGGGTTCTAAACTTCCCACCAGTTGACTTTTCTGCGGCGATCCTCACTGAGTCATTTATCCCCGATTGATGGAGTAAACCCATCTCCAAAATGGGTAGATACTCAATATTATCCTTGGCGGGGTGACATGTGAGTGTCGAAGGTATTGTATGTGCGCTCAATAGCTGCCAAAAACATTCCACTGTAAACCGCATCTGAGAGCCTTTATTGGCGGATACTTGCGGTCTATAAATGTTTTATTTTACGTTTTTAGCCAATTCAGTGTGTGGTTCTTTGAATCGTTGGAAAGAAATGCACAGAAAAACCTATACCTATGATGAGACAATAAATTTTGGTGTATTTCTTTCCAGGTATTCACAATATGTCTGATAGCGATAAAATGTGGATAATACGACAAATGTGAAGGTAAAAGCTTTTTAGACTGATAAATGTGAAGATTAACATAAGCTCGCGTATGGGTGCGTGATTGTTATAGTAAAGAGTGTATACACAAAACATAATTCACTTCACCTCAACATTGCTGCATCGTAATGCCATGTCAATATCGGCTGTTGCTAACTTCTGGCGTTTAGCATGATTCATGAATTTAACAGCCTCCTGAAATTTGAGTAAAAGGAAATTAGCAATAGAATTCATTTGTAAATAAGGTAACTATTGTGGGCGAAATATACTACCACTCCACGTTCGAATATTCGCATATTTTATAACACTGTACTCATTAATTTTTAAACGCCTGTCACAAATATCAACATCTAACAGCACGACATGACAAACGATTAATCTTTGACATATTGACTTCTCATTCCGGAGGATTTGTTGCAGAATTAATATTTCAAGATATCGATTTCCTCCATCTTGTGCATGTGCTTTGATCAATTTCTCCATTTACACACGCGCTCTGATTGACTTCTGTGCTTCCGTGGTTAAATGTGTATTTCACGCATGCGTATTGGTTTTTCTAACTGATTTTTTAAAATGACAACCTCAGTCTAATCCCAATCATACGAGTGCATGTGTGTCTGACATTTCTGCAGGCCACTACGGTGAGAAAAAAAATATATATATATATATATAATAAGCACAAACGTCACTATACAATTGAATTTGATTAGAGAATTAGTACTGCAGTCAAGGCCAGCTATGCCAAGAGCCAATTATACACAATTAGTTTATCGCAGCAAAGCCTATCAGGCTAATCCAGTAAACTAATTTTATTCGTAATCGAAACAGGACGAGATCAAAAAGATACTCTCAAGAAGACATAGACGGTTGAAAACTAAAATGCATTTATTAATTCCATTGTACTAACGATATTCCATACCTGGACTGTTTGTTTTAATCGGAATGTACAATCTGCTGCCATTTCCGACATCGCATCATCAGGCAAATTCCCTATACCAGTAGACTCGGCTATAATTTTTACAGAATCGGGTAAAAAATTACCAGTTATCCTCGTCTCTTTCTCTGACATTTTGAATAATACAAACTGTCGCTAATTAACGGTACCCTGCTTGGTTAGAGACATTTTAAATCGGGTCTTTCGTGTTTTTCTTGCATATGCCGCCACTAGATGCCATTTTGATTTTTTCAGTACAGTACATTAAAATACTCAAACGCACCCAATCGGTTTGACGCATCAAGTCCCTTCTAACGACATTACATGCGCTGTCCTTTTCATGTGAATAAAATTAAGCTCTTGAAAATTAAGCCTACAGTGCAAAAAAGGCTTCGAACTCGTTTGATTTCACAAATCTCTGTAAATTTTGTCGTGGCATAAAAGTAGCAATAGTACATATTACAGTATAAAATGATTTTTTAATGTTAACAACTGCCTATGTATGTAGTCAACAACATAGGCAGTTGTTAACATTAAACTTACTAGTGAAATATCGTAAAATTATAATTAATATCATGAATGATAGGTCTGGGTTGATCTTGGGAATATTGTTAATATTTATTCGATAAATTAAAGATGGCGGCTGGTTTTCTTTCTCAAGAACAGAGGCCCTTAAAAAAATCGAAATTAGGCCCACCAGACGTATATCCACAAGATATCAAACAAAAAGAGGTGAGGTCTATCCTCGACTTAAAAAAATATAGTTGTAGTAAATACAATGGCGTCAACTAGTTCATCATCTTTTGGCAAATAAAAAGAGTACCTGTACTCGATGCCAGACAACTCGCCCCACTGACCCTTCGTCTGAGACATCTCGACTCACTCTCTAGTCTCGCATCTATGGGGCGAAAACTTAACTCGCTGATTTTTTGTCCCGGACCATTTCCCCAATAGCGGAAAGAGCAGTCGACACGCCTCATTTTGCCCGCAAACAGACAGCACTTTAAGCAAAAATAAAAAAGCTGTAGAAGTGTTTTTGTGCTGTCGTTTTTCATATATTATTATTGACAAATACAGTAAAATTGTGAGTAGTAGTGTATCTCATCACAAATTCTTCATTTCAAAATATCTATGTCTCGGATATGCATGAATTTAAAGAAATGTCAAAATTAATATTCAATAGCCATCCATTGTGAATACCACCAAGTCGCAGACATGCTATTACCATCAAGTCCAGTCTGTCTGAATTACCGTCCAGTCCCTCTAAATTGCTGTATTGTAATCGTTAATGAATATTAGTGTATCCGTAATTGTCAAGGGCCACAACTTCATATGATTGCGTAGTCATTTCCCTGGTTTTAGATTCAGTTTCATGTTTGCGATCTTGGCCAATTTAATTTGGTTGAATTTTATTCATAATTCACATACATTGCATCTATTTAAATATGTTTGAAAATGACACAGTATCATTAAATAAATTTACAATTTGGCAATCTTTGCATATGTAATGGATTTTATTAGCGTGAAAAAAAACGTTTTTTGGCGGAGTGTTTTAATTACTTTAGCCACATTTCGATTATGAGAGGGGATCCGGGTCTACTCAGGTTTTGTCAAACAGGGACCCGGCGTCAAAAATTGACACAGCTTTTTTATGCAAGTAGATAGACCTGGATGAGTATCAGAGTGTCGGGATATCGAGATCTCAGCATCAGGGTTCATGCTGCTGCATTGGTCATTTTTAGACACTCCCCATCCCCGTCATCCTTGAACTCGTGTTAGATAACCTAAATCAGCGGTGTCACATACGTTTGGGTTTTTTCAGGATGAGCTGTCACCGAGCAATTTGAAACATGGTTACAGTAATCTGCCTATTACTTCAGACGAGGTAAGTATTTTAGATACCTTTTCTAAAAAACTGGGTCCTTTCTGTTCTAATCGCTACTACGTTTGTGCTACACACACGCTGTTGTCTTTCTCCTGTTAAACCTTAATACAGTGGAGGTGGATTAATTTCATTAAAGTATATTGGTAGCCAGTAAAGTCGGACACACCTAATCGGCCATAACCAACTCAGTCTTGACTAAAGTTCATTGGCCCATGTCCTACTCCACTTGAGTTGCATCCGGGTTATTTTGTGTCTTAGTTGTTTTGTGTCTGACTCAAGTCGTGTCAGGGTTGTTTTGTGTCCGGGTTTTTGTGTCCGGGTTATTTTGTGTCCGAGTTATTTGTGTCTGAGTTGTTTTGTGTCCAATTGAAGTTGTATCTGGGTTGTTTTGTGTCCGGGTTTTTTTCTCTCGGTTATTTTTATGTCCGGGTTGCTTCGTGTCCGGCTTGTTTTGTATCCGACTCGACTCTAATTCAGTAAAGTCGTTAACCTAGCTGTCAAACATACTTTACATGAGTAAAATTTCTGGATAGATTCAGCCAAGACAGTCATTGGGCTTTTATTGGCCTAAGTTGTCAACAATTATCTACCGGTACAGGACACATGTTACGGAGAGAAATGGTAGAACTATTAGAAGAAAAATAAAGAAATATTAACTGGGATTTTCAGGTACATTTGGATATTTAAAACAATTTAATTTTTTACAGCCGCAATTAATATATCAAGTAGGGCGAACTTACATAATTTCACCATCTTGCATTATGCATGTAAAAAACCAAAAATCATTCCAAGACGATTACATTAACAAATTCAAATTTAAGAGTCACTGTATTTATTAGTCTTATCGAGTGACATTTCTTTTCAGTTTGGCAGCGCCAGAAAGAATGTCACCAGCTTTGATAAGGTATTTTTGGACAGCGTCTCCAGTAAATCCAGTCATTTCAATCGTAAATTAGTTCAGTTGAAGCATTTGATCATTACTTAGCAGCATTGGCTTTTTCTTTAGTGTTTTGTGTAGTAATTTGAATAAATTCATTTGTTATCTAACTAAATATAGCTGTAAATATAACTGTAAATGCGAATCTTGTCATATTGCATAGTATGCGTATTATTCTATCCATTATACAGTGACAATGTTTAAGAATGTGATTTGCTAGCTGTGATTTTAATTAGATACAACAGGCCGTTGTCCAAATATGGGCTTTTAATCAATTAACTTTGAATGAAGTGATTTGCTTGATTTTTCCCAGTTTGGCCCGGAGTTCATGTCTATCCTGGCCAAGAAATACGAATGCAACACGTTACAAGATAGCAGTAAAAAGAAACAGCAAATCAACGCCAAAGATAACTTCTTTCCGGTGAACTATGACAATTATCGTCTCTCATCTATCATCTGACATCATTCACATCGGTTCTCACAACGGCTATAATTATTACAATCGCATCACAGTCTATTATTTTGTCAGCAATAATTATTGAAATTAAGTACACCCGGCCGACGCGCAGTGATTTTTGCTACATTCCCTCCCGCCCCACCCTCGACCCCAACCCTAACAACTGAGGCTAATGCACTCAGAGTGTTGAACAGTGGCTAGCTTTGTGAAGGACAAATAATTGCCCAGAACCAGACAATGAGTTATTTTCATGCTATTCTTACACGCACGTCCCCCGCCATAATAATAATATGCTAATTCTGTCGATAATTTTTTTTTTATTTAGAAATAAGGCACTATTTTAAGGGTACCTTTTCAATGGTAGTAAATGTCAGTCGTACATACAATATTGGAAGGCTCATTTTAGACCTGTGGAATCGACACAATAGCTCTTTCAAATACAAACTTTTCTGGATATCGCTGCATGAATATCTCAGTCACTTTACTTACGGGAAATATCCACCCACCAAAGACACACGTCCTATCACTGCAGCAACCGCAGTACTGATATTTTTAGTGTCTTAACAGTTTCTATAAAATGAGATATTCTTTTTCTTCAATAGCGCCTTTTCATGCGACTATTGTCAAAACCATCAGTAACCCATTGCCTTCGCTACATTAATGTCATTTCCGACGATTTCATATTTGGTTGCCGTAGGTTACGGCAAGATCGCGTAACGCGATGGAGTTATGGTTCAAGGACCTCGCCGGGAATAAACCTCTCTCTCAACTCGGGAAGCGGGTGAGACATTTTATGGCTCCTTTCAACAATACTGTCAATTAATACATGTACATGTGTAGTAATCGTGTATAGTGTATTAGTGTATACTGTATATACTCCTCGTGGGTGTGCCTTCCCCTTGTTTGTTGCTAATGTTGCCTACTGTGTGACTTATCGCTTTAACAAACGTAATTATCGTACGCATTGCATTTTGTTTAATCAATGAATAGTAAATCAACAAATAACTCACCTTTATCATGTTTTAATAAATTCTCAAATACTCTCTTCCATACAGATCTTTCTTAGCATCCAAACATGAAAATGTGACTTCTTACATCTAGTAGATGTAGGGAGTAGAACCCTTTCTGGGCCACGAACGTCCCATTGGGCCACGAATGTCACAGTGGGCGGTATCGATCTCTATATCTCTAGCCTCCAGTTGGCTCGTTGGTCCGTTCACAACCCACTTTTACCTTTCCCTGGGCACATTTGACTGGGGTAGGCCTAGTGCTCTAGGCAATAAAGACAGGTTTTTGTTGTAAATACCTGACCAAAGTCAGTTCAAGGTCACGGGCGGGAGTACCGGCTGCGCAGAGCCACCTCGTCGCTCGATAATTTTGTGGTAAATTCCGTCTCCGGGAAATTCGTATCGCATGTTTTTTGATCAACATTTGTCATTTCTCGTTACATAGAGTAACGTATAAGACACGTTGTAGATGCAGATTCGCCGTTCGTTTCGCCGTAGGTGCCTGTGTTCAATAAGAAAGAGGAGATCTTCTGTACACTCTGCGAGTTCAGCGTACCGGTCATGAAGGCCGCCTGGCTCATTAAAATGACCGCTGTCCACATCGCCGCTCTCCAGGAGAACAAAACCAAAAAGCGCCAGACTACTGACCAGGCCTTGGGTACGTACAATACTCGAGGCTCGAGGGTACGCTGCGTCCGATACAGTAGTGCCTATGGTGGATTGTTACTATCAGCATTCATCGCTGAAACTGAGAGCTGAAATATTTCACTGACTGGTTCAGATCGAATAAGCTTTCTTTCAGTATTAGCGAAACATGTTAAATGGTTGTTGGAAGCGAAACATGTTAAATGGTTGTTCGAAGCGAAACATGTTAAATGGTTGTTGGAAGCGAAACATGTTAAATGGTTGTTGGAAGCGAAACATGTTAAATGGTTGTTGGAAGCGAAACATGTTAAATGGTT
>WURV02151131.1:18546-36689 GCA_011762755.2 Epimenia babai | reverse complement strand
TAATAGGCTAGCTTTGTATAAGGGCCCAGGATGGCCTATCACAATGATTACTTCGGTAATCAGCCTATAAATACATACACACATACATAACTCATTAATTGATTTACTCATTCACTAAACTATTTACCCTCGTAAAACTGTTCAGTACAACAGTGTCTTAAAGATGACTCAGACCATGACCAGGATTGGCCACTATTAACCCTTACCACACTGACGTCTGTATATTACGTTACTATTGCAATACAATTCTGTGACAACAGAGTGCTAAAGGTTAAGAGCAGCGACTATGATATCACAACAAACGGGTGAATTTCACTAGATCAATAGCTTTTATCGAGATATCATACTGCGGCTACTGATGGTTTTGGTGATATTAAAAGTAACAATAATTACTACAGGAAATATAAATACCACACAATAAAGGTATATGACGGCAGGTAGGCCGGCAGACGCACCTATAATCGCAATCAGCCATTCACCAGTGTCATCAACAATTCAGTAAATCCGCAATAGTGAATAGATGAAATACTACGCGCAATTAAACACCAAACTATACCTGTTAATAGTAGGCTTAGTGAACTCCCGGGAGGAGTGTTCGTTCACATGTAGATAAGATAACATACCACTACTTCTACAACTACTGGAATAACCACAGTATGGGCTAGTTCACGAGGCTAGACGCGAGTCTTTAAGGCTATATCACGTTCTAGCAATGCCTCGCCCTTTCTAACATCACGCTGTATGGTTTAAAATGAAGATAAAAGAAATATGTCAGTTAATGTGGCTACTTAATGAAGCGATAACCACAGGTATACCAGGTATACATGTATACATCTATACAAGTCAAACTGGTTATTATTACGGCAAGACTCGTCTCCATACGAACCACATATTCCCTTATTGCTCTTCATAATGTGATAATAAATTATACGAAAAGTGAAACTGACATATTTAGAACACTTACCATAGTCAGTAGTGATGTATTTTTTTTTCCAAATATCATGGAAAATTATATTCAAAATCACTATTTAACAATCACAATAAGTTACGGGCAGGAGATGTAATATTAAAAAAATCATTGTGCTCTTCGAAAAGAAAATCTCGCAACGATATTTATTTTAACAAATTTGACGGATTTCTTCTTTCACTAACAATATGTTTCGAATAAAATGCTTTGTTGGTCCCAACTAATAGCTAGTGTACAGCGGATGTTAGAAAATAGGTTGGCAGTATGATATAACAAATACTGTAGCACATTTTGGTAATGATTTGGTAACTGCTAAATACTTGCAAATGAGTTTAGGGGACTAACAATGCATGCATTAAGTGGAGTGACATAATCATGGGAAGGGGCAAGCTGGGCACTTCGAACTGTACCTGTAATACTCCCTACTGCTCTCTTCTCTGCCAAGTGTTCCCTTAATGTCACCCAGTCCAACCGACACTAGTTACAGTAGTAATTATACTTAATGACCGTAAACTTTATGTGGCTCGTCCCATCCGCGTACTACCTTACAGGAACGAAAAATAATCGGCTTCATTAGGAATACTAAATAGGGTTTATTGCCATAATAGCTTCTTCAAAGTTCCTGTGGCAGTCCACACGGCCATTTTATCCTATACGAGAGCATATGCTGCAGCCTAAGGCCCCTCAAGTTTTGGTGCCTAAATCTGGGGTCCTTGCTAATCGATTAGCAAAATTAATTTTCTTTTACATAAACCATGTCATATTATATGGACAAGTACCACTAATAATAAATCCTGTCTAATTTCAGGTATGGATTTAGTACATTTTGAAACCATCGATTGCGCATTAGCCGGACCCAACACCACCGTGAGAGTGAGAGGAAGATCTGGTCCATGTCGCATTATCCATGCACCATACTTAGATTTTGCTCCAATTTCAATAGATAACACACTGACTACATTGAATGAGAGTGACCTGTTGACCTTAACGGACTGAAGTGGGGCTAACCGTGTTAGTCTATATTAACGACGCATGAAAATTAATTGAAACACTAGCTTTCGCCTATACGAGGAATACTTCATCGGGTGAATGTATGACAAAATGTCAAACATACTTTTATATATGGCACAAAGACAATGATATAGATACACCGGTGAGTTAACGGGTATTTATAAAATCTAGAGACATGAGGCCAAAGAGGCCTCAAGACGCTCACCAGACTATTGGAAAAACTAAATAGTAAAGAAAAACAAAAACACAAATGAAAAAATAAAAGAAGACAAATGAAAGGAGCACTTAAGATAACAAAAGGCCATACACGCCTCAAAACACTAATTTAGATATGAAAACACAAAAGGCCATACACATCGCAAACCACTAATTTAGATATGAAAAAACAAAAGGCCTAATAGGCCAAAAAAACACTTTTGAATAATTACAATAATTCAGAAATATCATTAAATTGTCCGAGATGTGAAAAAATTTTTTTAATTTACTAAATAACAAAGAAGATTAAATAAACTAACAGGGAATCAGTGTATTAGAAATGATCACATATTAAAAAGTCTACAAAAAAATTACACAACAGTTTATACCAGACCTTTTGTTACTATTGGATAAATAGTAGCTAGGCTGTCAACATTTAATATGGACATGTATCAACATGATGGGATAAACAAGAAATCCGCAGCATGACATAAAGTTAAAGCAATTTTATGAGAACTTTGTCTGAAACTAATTAATCAATTCTCATAATTACTAGTAATAGAATAGATAGAACTCTATAAAGTGAATAACAGTGCAGCAATAATGATTCTAACAAGAATAAAAATGTCAAATAAAAGAAGCACTTGGAGATGCTTTAGTATAAGTGAAGACTTATCGTAAAAAAAAAACAAAAACCAAAAACAAAACAAAAATCAAAAAAGTGAGAAACAAAAGGCCAAAGAGGCTTAAAAAATTCATTTGAATATAAAAAAGGCTGAAGAGTCCTACAAATATTCAGATATTGAAACAATAAGACAGAGGCCTAAAAATACTGGTGGAATATTAAAAACATTTAGACTGTTGAGAAATTTTTTTTGAGTAACATTAAAAACAGCAGCATAAATTACCTCCCCTTGGTCTGCTGATGATACGCTTGACAGATCTTAAAGATACAACCCGAGGAGGATATCTGCCAAATTGCAAAGCTCTGCAACAAGCGGTTCTTGAGAGGATTTTTAAGAATACAAACATCGGCAGAAATCACCTCCCCTTGGTCTGATGATGATATACTTAACAAATCTAAGAGACAAATCCAATGAAAATGCCTGCCAAATGACAAAACTCTGTGCCAGGCATTTGTTGAGAAGACAAAGTGAAAATACAAACATCTGCAGAAATTACCTCCCATTGGAATACGACCAACCCAGTAATAATATCTGCTAAATTACAATGCTTTAGGCCAAGCGACTTTTAGGAAAAATATTTTTCAATTAGAAATACAGAAATCGGCAGAAATTAACTATCTTGTTTACAGGGAGTTTATAGTACGATGGCTGGAATCAAAAGTTTTATTTTAACAGCCGCAAGTGAGTATTACATATAGTTTCAGTAAAAGCCGCGGTTACATAGATAATTTTTTTGCAAGAGCAGATATTACGCAACCTGAATTGCCATCGTTTTAGTCGATAAAACCATAAATGGTCATGGTAATGGTAATGTCTCAAGCATACAAGTATCTCAAATGTCCTGTACAATGAAAACCAACAAATCTTAAAAATAATGAATTCATGTGATATAGGCATTAGTAAAAAGATAAATTTATAATAGCAACCTTTAGATTGAACACTTCAAGTGTGAATTCATTGCGAATGAAATCAATTATGGTTATAAATTCTATTTACATTTTGGTACAAAATTGAATTATACTGAAATTAAATAACACAAGTTTTATGACAAGCTTTCAAAATGTAAAAACTATAGTAATCAGGATAGTGTCCATACAGTGTCTAACATTCAAAAACCAACAAGCACTGGTCGGAAGTTTAAGTCAAATAATCGCAAATACCTGAACAAATACCTAGTGATTACATGTTATTTTCTTAAAATTGAAAGTTTTTGGGTATATATTGAGTAAATAGGGTAGCTATTATGAAGCTGCTATTCAGCCATAAATATGCCCCAAGTTGCAACTGGGAGCATCATAAGTAAATAAAATTACAGGGGGGGGGGGAAGACCCGTGATTAGAGGGTGGTACAGCCTGCCTCTCGTACTTCATCCTTTTGGGCCGCCAACTTTAAGGTTTAAGAACCGCTTTACCATATTGAATACGTAGTAAGCAATGACACGAATAACAGGGGAAATAACTATGCTATGAAATGAAAAATTGCCTTAGATTACGCACCATTTATCAATACAACGATAATATTTTCGAGGTAGCGAGCCAATTTAATTACCCACGTGATGGATAAAGCCAAGTACATTTTTTCATAAATTGAGCAAAAGACGATCTCACACTGTACATTGTATGGTAGTAACAGTAAATTTTCTCTCTACATTTTATTTTTTATGGTCAGTTTGCATTGGCATTATCGAGGTTTTATCACTGAACCTAACGACACAGTACAGTTAGATACACATACTTCTTACACATCCAATGTCATCTACGATATCACCTGCCAGAAATGCTACTAAGCAGTCTATATAGGTGAAACAGAACAGACTCTACATAAACGCATTAGAGACTGCAAATCGGATATTTCGCAAATACTTTCAACTATCAGACGACATTGAAATGATTTCCAAGTAACCATCATCGCCAAAGTGCACGAGACAAAACATATCACGAAGTGCGCAAAAATTAAAGTTTCCCGGAAACTTAAACTGCCTTGCGGAAGAACCAAACATACGAAGGCTACATATGTCACCACCTAAACTAAAATCCTTTCTATCACAACACCTAGAGACAAGTACCTGTACTTCCTTCTAATGATTACCTTTCTCCCTCACTACCTTAGGTACCTGTTACCTATACCCTCATCACCATTTCACCTTCGCCACTCTACTGTCATTCGGCTTTTAAGTTTTCTACCTACCCCTCGATCCTCCTCCGTGATCTCACCAATTTCTGCCTGACCCTTTTCGATTTTTTGTCTCTAGCCTCTCTCTAAAGTGGCTTTTGTATATGTAATCCTCTCTCCTCCGGCGTAGGGGTTTTCTTTACAGCCATCTGTGGTTACCTTCCCGCAACATATATTCTGTATCTTCACCACCCATTCACTACACCTCACAATGTACAGCATATTTGTAAATGAAAGCTTGTGCAAATCATTATTTCATCAAGTCAATAAGGTATATTCAATTCATTGATTTTACTCACAAAAAGATGTAATTCATACAAAATGGTGTCCATTTTTCATGAGCGAATTCCTTTTTCATAAAAATATCCGCGACTCTCGGATACCGCAACAAAATGGCACGATAAACATTTTATAGCCAATAGGGACTAACATATACATAATCATAGTGTATTTGCTAAAATTAGTCACATGTAACATCTGATACAGCTACAATAACAACGATAAGCTGGTCTGCTTGGCTATCTAATGTAAAGTTGACAATATCAAAGGAAAGGTAAACCTCAATGTTAGTATACTGCGACAGATATTTACAATAAAATTGACATGCAATGGTAAGAGATGATATACCATCATACAATACTGTGAGAACTATAATTACCACCAGTACGTTTATACTCGGATACATTACATCTAACAATGTTAAATGTAACGCGCGAGTATTTTTAATGCATGATAAACTTGTGCAGATCGATATGGCAACAACTACATAACTGTTAAATCAATGAGACCATATACATGTTTTCTCATCTATGGAAGGGTATCATATTTCAACGTCGGCGTGCAGAGTGTACGAAAATGGAAATACAATGAAAGGAGTCACCAAGTCTATAATATATACTGGATATACAAAAAATGGTTAAATCCATCAAACCATTGATTATTCAAATTCAAAAATTGTAGCAGAATCATTTATTTTACTCCGTGCACCTAAATGACCCGTCATCAGTCAAGTTCTGGGTATGCATGTGTGAATAATGTACGGTTGCAGAGTGCTAACTTGTAAAGTGATCTATTGAAAGTGAATCAGAGAAATCAAGACTATTTTACTGCATTAAGTCTATCACGGATCCACTATATTACTGTATCTGAAGGCAGATGTTACGAGGACATCTATCAAGAGCATTGATCATCTTCCAGGCGTGGTAAAGCAAAGAAGTAAATTAGGCATTTATATCTCGCATTTTAAAGCCGCTTATGCAGCTTGGCAAATGACAAGGTTGCGAGGACTCACAGGGGATGGCAGCTCTATAACAGGTGACATTCACAAATGGTACTTGTCTTCTTCGTCACTTTAGATGGGGTGCAATATATGACCCTTCTTTGGAAACTGATGGTCCCCTATGGCATTTCATGAGGCATGCTTGACTGGTTGACCTCCTACCACTTTTGTAGATTAGTGTTGTTTCAAAATCAAGGCTCGACTTCAAGTTCTCAGCTATTCTTGTTCGACAATACCCGAATCCTCTATTCTTAGAATATACAGTCTTTCATATCAAATATATGCCACCGACTATAAGTGCGAATACCCAGGCATAGCCAGCTCTGCACAGAAGGATGAAGGTGAGTGTCAATAAAAGCAAGTCAGGAATGAATGCTAACCACCTCAGCAGCTAGACGCAAGTGTTGCTTTTCAGATGTAAGACCAACGTCAGCAAAGTATACATCACCATCAACATATGTGCTCTAATGTAACATCCAAATTACCAAATTAAGTACTAAAAACCTTGGTGGCAATGTGATCAATAAGAACTTGCCTCTTTCTGACCACATCAGTGGTGTTTGAGAATTGTGTCACTTCTACCTGTGACAGATGCGCCGTTTATGAGCATACATCTCAAAGACTACAACTACCATTGTGCATGTCACAGTAAGATTATAGGAAGGCACTGCTGACTTGCGTACGTGATGATCTACTTGGTTGTCCTGTGTACATTTAGCCTTAACTAACAAATTCAATAGTATCAAACCAATCACAATCATAAAAGAATTGTGCAACAGCTGCCCATCAAAGAGTACAACGAATACAAACTCATTGTATTCATCCACCAGATACTTCATAAACAGGATAACTGCTTATGAAATGTACTGATCACATAATAATTATTTAAAGGCTTGTGATACTAAAACCCACAAGTTTTTAACAACATCCAGCCCCGGTAAATTCACAGGATAATTGGCACCGCCACATTTACCTACTTTTTTTAAAATTTCAGCTTTTGTGTAATTAAATACATAAGGCATCAAGAGAAAATGAATCTTATAGATATCTTACAAAAAAAATTAATGAATAAATATTTTAACAAATGTACAGCAGAAAAATTAATAAAATTACCTTGTAGATATTGTAAGTCTAAATAAGACACTGTACTATACTACAAGCAAATAAAGTGGTAACACCTTTATGGCTCACTGCGGAGATATAGATCACAAGATTTCGAATGTTAGAACATTCTTCATCAGGGGAGGTGAATCATTCACCTGATGAAGAATGTTCTAACATTCGAAAGCTTGTGATCTATATCTCCGCAGTGAGCCATAACGGTGTTACCACTTTATTTGCTTATATTTGAACTGACTCACACGGCTACCGCAATGAGTACTATACTACAGTAATTATGTAGTAGACATACATCATAAGTATTGAAGTGTCAGCCTAACATTAAAGCTTAGCAGCCAATTATACACTATCTTATGCACACATAAATCCTCATAGATAATATGGATGTTATTACTAAAGTTAATTGTTAGCTCCTATTATTTCATACAGGCATCATATGTAGTCAAATATCTGTGTGTCATGAGACGATGGCATATAAAAAAGATTAACTGTTACTGACGCAATCAGTGCTTATAAAGCCGCTGAATACAAGTGTTAACAAAAAAGTATGAGGTCGGCGTAAAAAATGGTTACTGGTACACAATAATCATTAGACAATGAAGGAATAGCAGACGTGGGGTCTGTTGATTGACGGACGTCAAATAATAGGCACTATTATAATTTTCACTAAAATATACATTCTAGCCCATCTATAGCAATCAGTCAGTTACAAAAACTGCAATGAAAACCTTTAGCCTATCACTTATGAATGGGTGATAAATAAATGCGTGTTTGATAGCTTAGTACAGACTATGGACCTAAAGTATATTCATCACTGTGATTGAAAATAACATCAGAAATTTTTTAATCGTCGGAATAAAAATTGACGCAGTAAATAAGTGCGATCCGGGTTAGGATTAGGGTTAGCGTATGTGCTTTCTGCTCTGGTCCACGGATGTCATGGCGGAACATCGGCAGGGTGATCGCACTAGGTCACTGCGGCCGCAAATTGGAACAAATTCCATATTCTAGTGAAAAGCACACAAATCCCATCAGAAGTATGTATTTCTCTCTAGTTATTCATAGAACCACAATAGTTACAGTCCATTTAACATTAGATGAAACTACATGACATATTAAAATCTAGGCTATCGTCCAAAATTATTAGAGCAACAATTAACTTGAAATAACGCGGTAGGCACTTAAAAGGTGTTTCGTGGGCACCTTTTAATATTTCAAGATGGCTATACTCAAATCCCAAACCCTTCCTCATCACAGTCATCCCCAAAAAGGAACGTTGATTAAGTCTATGGTGCTCCCCTTATGTTCATATCATTATGAAGAATACAGTATATTGGTGGGTATTTATAAAATCATGTATTGTCTGTGTTATTCGAAGCCATTGACATTCTACCTTAAAACATTAAATGTTATATTTACCTTCTAGATGTTTTAGTAGATTGTTTCCTTGCATCTGGGTACTTGGAAGTTCGCGTTTAAAGTGACTAATCAAATTTTAGTTGGTTCTAAAGATAACATTGAAATGCATTATGTAGTATAGTGATGTAATGTACTGAGCATGGTGGCATTATTATTACTATGATTATATTGTAATCATGATCGCCAATAATAATATTGATAGTGAAAATTAATGATTGTGTGCTGTCAGTGTCATGCAGATACAGTAATGACACTCAGTAGAAGTTTGTCTGCAAATCGACGGCGATTGGCGATCGAGCCGATAGGAATTTCAATTTTAAAAATGTTATGATTCGGCAATTTCGTGATTAGGCGATGTATTTTTATTTCGTGCACATTAACCTACTAATACGATATCGAACATATAACCGCAAAAGAAGACTTACATGCAGAATTAATCAAGATGACGAAACAAACACTTTCCGTCTAGCGATCTAGAATGTAAGTCGTAGTCATTTAATAAATAAGGCGCCGTCAATCTTGAATGACAGCTCGCCGCTTTTGACGGAAGTGGAGTTTTTTCAGCGGTAGAACACGAGGACACGTTGTTGTATTATTATTGATCTTAGCTTTTATGGTAAATCGCCTTTCGGCTACCCCATTGCTATTGAAGGTACCTACCGAGCCTGTTGTCTACTGTATAACAAATGAATGTGCTGTTGATGCCAAATAAAAAACAATGTAATGCTATGCGTGTGCTGATATCGATTGTGTAGAAATGCAGAAAAACAAAATAATGTTATTAACTTATTACCGTCCCGTGTCATGTGACTATAACGTAAAAATCACGAATAATGTAGTGTTGTGAAGCAGTTTTTTTTTGCAGAGGCACTTGTCAATGTAACATTAAAACCAAAAACATTTTATTGGCCTTGTTTAGGCCACCTTTAATTTATCGTAGACTGACCTGTGGATTCGCGTTATACATATCGGTGCAGTAAGCCAGTAACCCACAAATAGCTTCCGATTTACAGACATCGAGCAATGCTTAAATTTTCTATTTCTAATCAAATTATTCGTATGAATATATAACGATCTTATCCCCCTCTGTACATCCTCATTATCAAGACAGCTCTAACTAATAATCACCACTAAATACTTGTACTTTTTAACATACTCGATTCGACTACCTTCTTTAAATATATCCGATCTCACATTAAATCGTATTACCTATAGTATTAAAATAAAAGTTAAATTTCAACACTAGAGTTTTGGGAGGTCAGTACAGAGTATGGCTGGTAATGTAGTGCTGAAGTAATTTTTCAAACATGATTATGTGGCGCATTCATTCTCGGATGTGTAGATCTAGAGGCTCCTTTATACCACTCTACCATCCACATCACCATCCGTCTGTATTCACATTGAACGACATGCACATTGACAAATGGCGTAGATGTTATCTCATATATGTTTTATCATGTATATGGACACGTCAAGCTGTGCCTTTTCTCTCCATCATGATATTCTGCAGGTTTCTTTGCGCTTGTGCGGTCGGGGGCCTTGGCTGCTTCTATGCTTCTATATTACACATGTTTTGGTTGTTTTCCCAATGTTTCTCCAACGCATTCTTGAACGAGTTAATCGTATTCGCCGATACCGCGCCTTCCAGAAGAGCAGCGCATCTATTTACTAGTCTGTTTAAGAACGCATTGTCCTTGATTACTGTAGGCCTATAAGTATGGTCTTAATATTACCTCTACTGTCTCTATTGTTAAACTCGAAAAATTTCTTTCTTTCAATATTATCTACATTGTCAACAACTTTAAAAACTTATTTCATATCTGCTCTATCTCTTCTACAGAAGAACAGTGAGAGCTTTGCATACAGTACAAATATCGTTTATGTACGAAATAAAAGCTGACGAGTCTTGAAATTGAGCCCTGAGGTACACCACATAAAATGACGCTGAATGATCCAGGTTTCTGTAATGGCTATGACTTGAAATTTGTAATGTCACAGAATTGTCTTGAGATAGTAATGTTGTGTACACATGTTAGTGTGGTAAGGTTTCAGATATTGCCATTGGACGAACCCATGGGCAGACGAATGATGAATCAGGTTCGATGAGAAAAATGTATCAATCAAAGCTCTCAATTTAACAGTGTTGGCAATATAAGATCTTGGTCTTTCTTCATATGTTAATTTATTTTAACCTACCATCAGCTTAGTAGCTTTAACCTACCATCAGCTTAGTAGCTTTTTTCTGTACTTTCTCTAGGCCTATCAAGTTGTATTTATGGGTTGTGTGTCATACTATTGAACAATCTTAAAGTGTGGGCCTTACGAAGGATTTATAGGAGAGAAATGATTTTTTTGTCTAGAGAGACAAACTTTATATTATACCAAGTCTGCTGTTTGCGGTTTTAATTGATTTGTGAATGTGTTTTTGAATCTTAAATCTTGATCAAACGATACTCAAAGATTCTTTGTCGCAAGCATTGGCGATAAAAGCATTTATTTTTTTTAGTCTTGTAGACTGCATGGAAATGAGCACGGTGTTTTTGCGACGCCTGATTGGGGTTGGCTCATCTTTCATTTTGGGTGTGATCATTGCGACTGTGATCATTGTGGGTGTGATCATAGGGTTGACTTGCAGCTGCGTGATGGAGCTCTGAATGGTTGAGCGGAGCTGAGACTGTCGGTGGTAGTGAATAGATATGAGATGGTTGAATAGTTTCTTTGAGAGGGTTTCGCATATCTTGTCAGATTGATAACTGCGATGCGTCTCTAGCAGTGGGTATGATGATAATTATGGTGGCTGATGACGATGTCATTGATGATAAAATGATATCGATAAATAGGAGTAAATGTGTTTAGGTTACATCATATAACTGAATAAAATCAATCAAACAATCAATCAATCAAATGACACAACTTGATTAATTTATAATTACAAGTACTACACTATTTATTTTATCAAACATGTCTCTTCAGTACATTAAATAATTATTTTGTACCGTTGGAGAGAAATGCACAGAAAAAAAACCTATACCTCTGGTAGAATTCAAACATACGAGTTCCAGCTAATCGGTCTGGTGCTCTACCAACTGAGCTAGAGGGGCAAGTTTTTACCTGCACATTTAGGTATTTCTCACAATTTTTGAGAAACACCATTAAAGTCCATATATTAGACCAGTTATCCGGAGGTCATTGGTTCAAGTCCATCAGAGGTATGGGTTTTTCTGCGCATTTCTCTCCAATTATTCAGAGAATCCACAATGGCTACTACAAGTAACATTGTTTTTGCACAGAATTTCTTATTGTGAAATGAAATGAGATAAAATAATTTTTATAAGTCTACTTATTAGCCTGGCTGTACTCGACGTGAGTAAAACCTTTGAATAGCCGAAAACTGTC
The DNA here is from genome assembly GCA_011762755.2 of Epimenia babai. Taxonomy (NCBI): domain Eukaryota; kingdom Metazoa; phylum Mollusca; class Solenogastres; order Cavibelonia; family Epimeniidae; genus Epimenia; species Epimenia babai. Next base: position 24,444 of record WURV02151131.1, on the reverse strand, counting down.
ATGCAATCATTCATCTATTTATAGGCCTACCATACATGTAACTAGAATTAGCATACAGAGCATTTTCATCACAACATGCATACAAGCCCTATACAAATAGTCCGTATGTATGTGTTTAATCTCAAAAATACTCAAAAATACACCAACTATAAATACACTCACTAACTAAAAGTTTCTAACTAGACGATCGCGATACATTTATACAAGTTTACAACTTCCGAAAGATGTATATTATATGACTTATAAAAACGACAACCGCTACTTGAATGTGAAGCAACGAATGCGACGATATATTTGCCCGTTTATCAATGTTACTACCTCCGTCTGCTAATCTAAGAAAACAGAACGATTGCTGCAATGATGTAGATAGTGACGTAGACAACAAATAGCACTCTGTCAACCACCATTCCCAGGAGCCTCCATTCGTTCTGGATGTCTGTTTTTATGTCATTGCTTGTTGATCGTGCCGTCATTGTTGTCATCTGTCAAAGTACAAAAGGAACGATCATTAATATATTACACAACAAAGGGGACAGAATAGCAACAGCTCGGTGATGAATTTGAGCATATTGTACGACAAAGACAGGGTCCGGTCCACAAAATTAGATTAATTGATCGCACTAGGAGGGTACTGTACATTATTGACCTATTACTTTTGTTCCTGAGGCTACCTTTAGCATATGTAAAGATAAAATTTCTGTGTGGTAAATAATGAGCAATTAATCAGTGAGAGTTGGGCACTTGAGATACTCTTATGGCAGTGAATTCGTCGGTGTATTCTGCCATGTATTGAAGCACAGGATGGTTACACTGGCTACTAAAGTCACCCACATGCTTGGAGTACCAAATTTTCGACATAAAAATAGATATATGTATAAATATGTACATATGAACTATATATATGCATATAAAAGCAAAGAAGTTAAGCCCCACCCTATATTTCAGTGTACTTATTGCGTAAATGTCACATTTTTGAAATTGCATTAGCATCTACATATTTCTGTGCTTCTTTAGGTATTCTAGTTTTTCATACCTATGAAATCGCAATAAAGGGGTTATGTGGTATTTTAATAGTTTTTATTGCCTAAAAGCTTAAAAGTGATCATTTTTGGGTCAAATTGAATCTTGTGCCTCTTGGCTACAGAGAACTACCGAAGGTGGATATTACAAATTATGCACAAAAATATTCAAATAGGATCCAATGTTCATGAAAATGTCCATGGGTACCCTACGCCATTCCTCATGTAGTGCTGCCTCTAATTCGTCAGGACCTTGTACTGGTGGATTTCTCTGGTTGACTTTTCGACCAATCATATCCCAGATGTGCTAAATGGGATTGAGATCGGGACTTCTTGCTGGCATTGGTAGAATTAAGCACATGGTCATTGAAATGTGGCACCACTCCGTTTTTGAGGATTTCATTGCGGTATCTTTGGTGTTCCTCGAATGTCTGAGTGTCTAACTTAGTCATAAAACATGATAAACTTCATATCATCATGGATCCTCCGCCAAATGCAACCTTTTCACTGATGTTCCTTTATGCAAAAGCTGCTCCACGTTGCCTCCAAACTCGAATTTTACGGCCGTTTGCATGCAAAAGAAAGCAACTCTCGTCTAAGAAATGAACCTTTCTCCATGTCCGCAAATTCCAGTGTTGCCAGAGCATACATCACTCCCATCTCGCCCATTTGTGAAGCCGCATTAGTTGACTTCTTTGTACTGGTACAATCTTGCACGATAACCGAGTTTCTACAGCCGATTGCATACAGTTCTTGTAGAGATTGGCCCGTGTATCCACCATGGATTGTAAGGCGTTACTCCCGCAAAACGATGTCGTAGCACGAGTCGTCCTTGGCGTCTGTCATTGCGTTCATTCTCTTGGGTCTCCTGGATCTTGCACGATCTTTTACATCACCAGGCTCTCTATACTTTGTGAACAGTCCATCAGTAACACGGCGATAAATACTAACACGCATATATAATATGTATAGGGTGGACTCAACTTTTTTCCATAATAGTGGATTGACATCTGTCCGATTAATCGGATGTGACTCGCGCCTCCGTGTAGCATATAAGTGGTCAGTTTGGATGAGAGAGTATTTAAAAATACGTAGCATAGAAATGAAGAGTTCCGTTTTTTCATCTGATAATTTGAAATCCAATTTAGGCGCCATGTAACCAAGTAAAACAGGATAGGGGTAGGGCCATGTGCTTGACACTATTCGTTTATTGGTTGAAGCTCCCACTTCCAAAAATTTAGAACCAGACCGAAATTCAAAATGGTTCCGTCTTTAGTGTAAAATCGGAGGTGGGAGTTGGAAGCGGGAATCGCTTCCCAAAATTGGATGATGCAAAGCACTATAAGTAATATATATAATGCCCTTGGTACTTTGCTGAGCATCCATCGAGGTTTTTCATTGACCTACTAGGAGTTTATAACTCTGTACAACAATTTTAATGTTTCTTTGTGATTCGTTTATTCAACATTATAAATCACCTGTTTTACTATTGCATCTGTATCTCTGTCCACCTGTGATGATGCCTGGCTCACATCTGAGGCCGGGTTGTCGATACCCCGTATAGTGGTGACCTCATCGAGCCATGGAAAACCAGAGTCACCCAGAAGCACCAGAGGTTTCACCCGGTCCAATACCTTAACATTGACAGTTATGTTGATATATTTAGTATACTTACAGCACAAAAGCAATGGTTTTGGGTGCAGAACTGAATTTTAAAAAGGAACTAGGGCTAATACAGGCAATAAAGTCATACGATACAAAAACAAGATTAGAAAAAGCATGGTCATTACGGTAACAATACGAGACATTTAAAGTCTAAAAATGTCAAAAAATATCAATAGGGAGTGGCGATAAGAACGTTCATATACATTGGGTGGTAAAAAAAGCAATAGAAATTTTGTAGCAGACGTTATGAGGTAGTATGGCCCATACGTCTGCAACTGCTACATGTGATAAGTGTAATGTTAAACCATTGTGTGCCACCCTGTTGTAGACCTGATACCTGCAGTCTATATAATCTAGCACATGGTCATTTTGACGCCATCTTTGATAACAGTAATTATGCGCATGCCCAGTGCTGGATATAAAGAATATTATGAAATATCAGGATTCTTCACTAAATTCATACCATTCTGACGAGTGCTGGAACCCTGTTCATGCGTGGTCCTCGGTTGCAGAGGCTTATAATGAGTGCGCTGATGACCAGAGATAGACAAGTCATTCCTAATGTCATCATATAGTACACACCTGTGGATGCAACGTCACGAGCCATAAAATATCAAGCATGCTAAGGGAGAATAAAGTTGCCACTAGAGAAAGAGATCATGTAAGTACGTAATAACAATTCCACAGAATTCATTCTTCATGTGTAAAGTACATTACATGCACAGCGATAACTAATTTAGTATTTTATATAGAAAAATATATAAATATATTATATATATATATATACAATTTCTATTGTTAATATAGAAATTTGTTCTAATACTATATTTTTGATGATATAGTCTACATCTATTATATTGGGACAGGCTTAGTATACCAACAAGCAAGAACTTCTACCCTACCAGTTACGGTGAAAAATAAAAATGACCTTACATGTGCAGGCATATACATACATACATATAGCATATCAGTATATTTGGAGCAGTTCAAATCTAAGGGGTTGTCATTTGCTCATATCTCTAAAAAAAAATATTTCGCAGACCAACATCTGTACCAAGTACAGATATATTCAAGTTGGGCTTTACTAAATTTCATGTCTACAATGTTCATAAACTACGCACTGATAAGCGGTGGTTTGTTTCCGATAGTTGGGATATAATAGGTCATAAGTAACTCGAGGATCACCATCGCAATCACGATCGATATTCCTGAAACACGCAAAAACATCGCCACGTCAACTCTGCGTGTGACTTAACGGATGAGTGTGCTTTCTGCGATGGACAATAATATCAACTCATATCAACACAGCACTCAATCATGGTCTGTATATGGGAAAATTTTACTACATTTCAGCGACATAAATGTTGCATATGAAAAAATTAACGATTAAACACGGCATTATCAGGTTTTTGTCACCTCCTACAGTTTGTATAAAGTATAAATTGTATAAAGTTGAATGACACTATTTAAGAACTTTTGTGAAAAGCTAAAGTTCTACAGAAAACATTTGGTGGAAGATTTCTGACTGTGTGATACCAGATCATTACAAACTGACGCTACAGTATTTGGATTGAGCAATCAGTGCGTGATAAAGAGCTCTTTGTTGGAGGTTTTGGTAACATCAGTCGTTAGATTGAGTCACAAGTCGAATACACTAAGTAAAACAATATTGGATGTGCATTCTGGGATTTTTAGATGATTCATTTTTCATGGGCGAGAGGTGCCGAGTTCAAATCCTAAAAAACACAGAATTTTTGTTGCGCCTCCCACAACAGGAAATGATCAAGATTTTGCAAAATGTCTCGACGGTATAGGAAAGCTATATTGTAAGTGTAGCTGACATTTACTACTATTAATAAAGAAAACGATTTAACCATAACACCATCTGGATTGACCACAGATCCTCCATAGAGGAACACTGCGAAGCAATGAAAAGATGAGGAAAAAAATGAGATGGAAATGAAGTTCGAGACTGAAGTTAATGATAGATCTGAAAGACGAGGGAAGACATCTTTGCATTGTTTGATAGCATGGCAAGCATCAAGTGGTGTCAAAAAACAACAAAAAATGTACTTTAATGAGTTAGTATCAAGAAACAATGGATGTGAATTTATAATTCTATTACCTAATGTTATTTTTTGTTTGGAGTTCGGTGGTAGTAAGAAGATAAACGGAATGAGGAGAGCGATAAAGCTGGCGGGAAGAACAAGAAGGTTCCGGGCCATGCCCCATCGACGTTGCCACATTAAAGTCAAGTCGATCGTGATGAATATTTCTCCCGGACAGCACGCATACTTCTTGGTTTTTCGTTGCGTTGCGACTCCCACAAGATCCCAACCTTTGTTTTGGTGGCGTATTTTATTGGGTGGAAGATCCGCTTGTACTTCCGTGATATTCATTTCCTTCCCATTGTAATTGCCTGAGCCAAATATTAATGTACAGTTCTGGGTGTCATAGGGGAAGCGGGATAAATCGAGCTCGCAGTGGGTAAGAAATCTGTGAAAAAGTTGGAAAAAATAGTTCCTGGTTAAAAACAATAATAGTATCACTGTTTGGTTGAAATATAATAAATCGCAGGCTTTGGCGCTTGCAAAACGAAATATATGACAAAATCATCACATTTGTGCTATCCAATACGATTTGCTTTTACGGAAAAATCCCCTCCCGAAAAAAAGACTAAGAGAGAAATAACTCATTAAATGTCAATGATTATGAAAAGATTGTTTCAAGTAAAAAGACAAACATTAATGCCAGACTGACAGATGAACAGACTACGGAAGAAACATGAACGGAATAGTTGAAAAAAACTATCACCCATCTTCTGATTGCCATCAAATAAAGCCTGCTCTATAGATGTCTGATATAGTAGAATATGACTTGTGTTAAGTACTTACCTAGCAACAGGGAAGAACTTGATTGTGCCATTATAGAAAATGGTCAACAGCTTATTGGAGTTGATATACCCGGCCATGCTGTAGATTAACAATGTTGAAAGTCATTGCTGGTTATGTTGATGTACTTCCTTTAATAAGCTAACCTCACATATTAAATGCCTGAACTAAAAATATAATCGCTAATAAAACTCTAACCCAATAACACATTAAATTTCTAACCTTATAACCCAATAACTCCCTAACCCAATAGCAAATTAACTCTGTATCTCAATAACACATCAAATCCCTAACCTAACCCAATAACTACCTAACCCATTAAC
>WURV02151131.1:0-18446 GCA_011762755.2 Epimenia babai | reverse complement strand
TCCCTGACCTGATAATACATTAACTCCCTGACCTGATAATACATTAACTCCCTGACCTGATAATACATTAACTCCCTGACCTGATAATACATTAACTCCCTAGCTTGATAACACATTAATTCCCTGACCTAATGTGTGTACTAATCAGCTGGGGATTACCCCATTGTCTGAGCCAGTATTGGTCCTTTATAAAGCTTACGTTTCATAAATACGGCAAGCATATTAGCTTCATAAATACAGCAAGCATATTAGCCTCATAAATACGGCAAGCATATTAGCCTCATAAATACGGCAAGCATATTAGCCTCATAAATACGGCAAGCATATTAGCCTGATAAATACGGCAAGCATATTAGCCTCAGTGATAAGGTGAGAAAAACCACGTGTTAAAAAATATCTAGTGTGGGCAGACAGTTATCATTCATTGATTCACGCCACTGTTTCCAAGGCCTACAGACAGCCTACATAAGTCGATGATAGTGGATGATTATTTACAATTACAGGACAGAAAGCTCAAAGTCAATCACCACGGAGACCATCCTGTGTGCATCTGAAGTACAGCATCATCAAAAAGAAGGCTTACACATCCACGCTACAGACTACACGGGCTTCCATGGAGCATTAAATGCGCCTTTTCTGGGAAAAACACCACTGGTCGCGGAAATACCCGATAAATCCAGAGTCATCTCATAGATTTAAGTCTAACGAACCATCCACTACAGTAACTCCTCTCCCAACCCAATACATTCACTGCCTTACCTATTGTAGCAAATAATATCTGGACGCCAGACTTTAGTGGCTCGAATCTGGATCTTTTCTACTCCACCATACTCGGATTTATTCCAGGTTAGTCTCGGGTCCATCCACGACTGAAGGGCAATAGGAATAAATTAAAAAGAATAAGCTACTGCATTTCATAGGATCTTTATCAAAGAAAGGTTGAAACTGAACATGGTTTTATTAATCGATGTCATTACTTGATGATCTGATATCGTGACATATTTCTAACTAAAATTACTTCACATAAATTGCAGTCTGGCATATCTATAGCGAAATTATAATGATATTTGTTATTTAAATGCGTACGTTCACTGATTAGTGCTTTATCATTACTGTGTATTCCTGGATGTTGAATGTTTCATAAATTTTTGTCATGTTTTTTCTTTCTTTTATTCACATGGTGCCAAACCCATACATTTGTTGTTTGTCTATGTATTGTATATTGACTCGGTAATTTCAGTTACAATTTTTTTATTACTGTCTAGACTAGAATTCAATGTATGTACTTTTCTGGGTGGTTCTTGTTTTCGCAGAGAACAAGGTGCGACACTCTGATGTATGTCGAGTGAAGAATGTGTTGGAGACAGTGAGACAGGAGACAAGATGCAGCACTCTGATGGATGCTGAGTAAAGAATGTGTTGGAGACAGTGAGATAGGAGACAAGATGCAGCACTCTGATGGATGCTGAGTGAAGAATGTGTTGGAGACAGTGAGATAGGAGACAAGATGCAGCACTCTGATGTATGCTGAGTGAAGAATGTGTTGGAGACAGTGAGATAGGAGACAAGATGCAGCACTCTGATGGATGCTGAGTGAATAATGTGTTGGAGACAGTACCAATTAATGCCAGACTGCAATCTTGGTGATGCTGTATGATGGGTGAGGACTAATGACCATATAACAACAGATACAGTATAATAACGTTAAATAAATGGAACAAAAATAGCAGAGAAAACTCAAAGTTTACAAGTACTGTATGATCTATTATCTAATTCACCTTTTTATTCAATATTCGGCAAGCTCGCAGTAGCTCGACGTGGGGGTAAAAAAATACGTACCTTATATATCCATAGGTAGACATCTTGGATGTTTCTGTATGTGCTCTACAATTTAACAATGATACACACTGAGGACTACAGGTGAGTAGCTGTAGCAAAAGACAGGTGTGTTTTATTTCACATGTGCCATCATTTAATAAATGATACATTATACATTACTTAGTATTAACTGGACAAAAATAGCAAAGTAAACACCAGATGAGATTTACATCGCAACAACACACAATACAGCATCACAATAAACCAGTTGTTAGTTCACATCAAAACAAACAAAACCCGAGTGTATATTGCAATAAACACACACTATCCAGCATGAAACTATCATACAGTGTAGGTAATATATCAAAGCTGGTGTGAATCTAAACTTCGGTCAGTACAACACTGTACTGTTTTCTGTGTTTTATGATATTCTAATAAAACGACATATAGTATGGCCATATTGGCATTTCAAATCACTCACCAAGTAATTCAAGCGTTTCAGATAAAACGCCATACGTAAATGTATCGGTCTCGAGTCATTCTGCGAAGGTCGCACGCTGATCGTGTAGTTACGGAACAAATCCTTGTGCAGCTTGTTTCTGTAGAACAGCTCAGTGTTCAGCAGAGGATCTTTGGTCACCTCCGCAGTCACTCCTGCCAGCATTTAAACCACATCTACATCTCGCCTCGTGTATAGTACACTTGTCGATAAGGCGAGTTAATAATCAGCTCTGAGCTGTTATTCAAGGCTGCATCAGCCGATCATATTTATAGATGAAACTACCATAGAAAATTTAAATTTATCAATGTCTGACATTGTCTAAGAGATATAATTAATATTAATATTATTATATTATTATTGTATTTAAAGTGCCTCTTCAATCAACTAGTTAGCAGCGACACTAAACAATGCTAATATGGTACACTATACACGAAAAATAAATAGGAAGATACTATGGTATGTAACAAGTGTAATGTATAACTTAAACAAAGAAAGAGCCTTAAAAAAAGTCTAAAACTTACACACCATGTTTCTACAAAATAACACTTCTAAATTAACTATATAAAATGACTTTTATACGTTAAATTTAAACACTTTCATCAATCAATTTTAATAAAGTGCAGCAATAATACACCATGAATAATTAGGTATTGAACTATTCTAGTTGAATAAAATACGATAAAGTAGTAATCCCGCACGATTGTCTTGTTCGTTTGCTGATGATGGAAACACCCTATTTATGAGTATAAACTATAGACAAGTTCTTCATTAAGGTATTATAAGTACATTTATTTATTATGTTAAAAAGGAATAAGTAAATTTTCAATTGCTTTATTTTGACGATTGTTTTGACAAAAAATGTTGTGAACTGCTGTAAAGTGTGGGTGATTTACCGAGTATAGGGAAACAAATAATGATGAAAATAAATTTAAGATGAAAACACTAAAATGCATCATCTCTTGCTTGCAACAAAAAGTGTATTGTCAGGTTTCACACGTAATATAAAATTGTCATTTTTAGATATGGGCACCAAAAGGGAAATGTAGAAAATGTAGATTTGAAAATTAAATGTAAATGAAAATTGTAGAAATATACCATGTTCTAAAACCTACCTGTTAGAAAAAGAAGCAAAAGTAATTTAGATCGAAAAAGACTCATTATTTTTTTACATAAACTTGTAAAACATACAAAATTAAAAAAATGTAGGAGGTCTGTTTGAAGAATATCTATGAGACACCTATAAAATGTCTAGCCAAGATACAAGTCAGTTTCTGCTAGTTGGTGTTCTAGATGCGTAAAAATTCCAAATGCTGTAATTGGAGCTGTGTGACTTGTGACATTTAATCCTTGTAACTATACGTTGATTTAATTAAGTCACGTTACAATTTAGATGTTCAGATCAGGTTTCATTGTCCACATCTCCGCGTCAAAAGTGTCACGCTGAATTTACACTACACTACGAATGTATTTCATCTATTTTAGTAGATGTATAGAAATACATCAGACTATGGTCCAAAAAGTTATACTTTTCAACCAATGATTTTGACTACTATTTTGAAATGACATCACTTCTGTAATCTCTAAAATGCATGAAGAAGCAGTATTAAAACGTGTTTCGGACAAGTATTTAGCGATAGAGCATATGCATACATTACGCATAGTTATGTCCAACTCAACCCCCCTGACAGGTCTGCAAGATGTCAACGCTGTTTACACAAAAACTTGAAAGAAGAGACATGAAGAACAATCAAAATACTGATTGCATACAAAAAGCCGTCATGTTGCAGATATATAGTTGTTGCTGAAGATCTGGAAATTCCTCGTAGAATAAGTGAAACACACATCAAATAGAGTCTATGCAAAAGCACTCAGCAATAGCTACCCAGACCTCTTTGATCAAATGGTGTGTAGGGCACATTTGCCTGAGAAATACTACATATCATGTATTGGGTTGACCTGGAATAAAATGAGGGTCCTTGAAAATTCAAGTCCAATAATCTAGCCAATCTAGCCAGGAGATGACACAGTGAGGGAGAAGCGGGACTGAACTAATAGTTTATCCATATCTGGTACCGACGCTCCCTTTTCCAGCCAATCGTAAGCCTGTTCATCAAAGACAAGCTACTGTCTGATCGCTGAGCTGATACATTCTTAGTGTTGAGCAGGAGTCTCACTTGCTGTCTACGTGGTCTGCTATTTCTCAATTATGACGCATGTCGGCATGCCCATTTGGCAATCACGGGTACGCGTATGTCCAGTTACAGCCATTGTATAGTGTAGTAGTATCCTTTGTTGAAGCGGCAGTGTTCACTCGGATATATTTCCAATCGAATGTACAAGTGTGAAAATTACATGGTGCTGTGAGATTTTAAGCATTGAAGTTAAAAAATTCAACTAGTGTTTGTAAGGAAATCAGTCTACACTGAGCACAAAGTGTGCTTGACAGCAAGGTTTTTCTTTTTTAAGTAGCAAATAATTTTTCTGAAAAATATTGGCTTCATATTTTCAAGCTTTCTATTTAACCAGTAGAAAAATGACTAAAAACTGTTCAGTTCACCATACAAACGTTAAGCGAGATGTGTTTGATACCACAACCATTTGATGAGCATCAATTAAGACCATATTTATCAATCTCTTGAGCTAGAAAAAACTTGGGATGCGAACAATGACCTCCGAAAGCAAACGCTCTATATTAGTCGAATCTAGACCACTCTAAAGTATAGCCTTAATTCACATGCATGGTATTGTATTACAAATATTAGCGTGTCAGATGTCCCTTGATTAGAATAATCGGTTTAATGTATGAGATATTTGAACTTGAACTATTTAACTAACGCCGTCTTAAATTACGCGCTTGCTTTCTTTTCTACCTCAACAATACGCGGAGTGACTTCCTCTTCTCTGTTGCTGTAGTATGTAGTAACTTTCTAACTATAAGATTTTTGCATATATCTTAACTATTGTTTCGATTAAGTTAATTCTACAGTTCTGCATAACAGACATACGATGCATCGCCACTTTCTCGTCCTTCTTCTGCTTTGCGCGATAAGATCCACAGTTCTCAGTATGTTATTACATGTTGAAATAAATACAATCGAATAGATGTTGCTTTCAAAAAGCTTAAATTAGAGCTTTAAAAAGTTTATAACTATATTAGATAACATGAATTTATTTATTTAAATATGTCTACTTCAATTTTATAACGCATGTCCTGCTGATTCCGGAAATATCTTTATGAAATACATATACATCGGTGCAGAATCACTAGTGAAAATCAGAATTTACAAATTTCACTAAATTATACGGGTTATTGTATTTTTCGATACTGTGCCTGCAAATTGTCGGGAAACGCTACTTGATAATGTGTTGTGAGTAGAATTATACACTACTCGTTTAATTAGATAAAAAATTGATTTGAAGGAAGACATTATGAAAAAAAATAGAAAAAACTTTTTCGTACCATAAATCTATACTAACCGTAATAAAAATAGAAAATAACATTCATAACTGAATGCCTAGTGACCCGTAAATACAGTAACATCATTCTATTTGATGTAGAAAAAAACCGACCCGAGACGCGGATGGATCAGAGAAATAGACTTCATGAAGATCTGTTAAAAAATTACACAGCCACCGTCAGACCTATTCCTAATGACTCCACGCCTATCACCGTTCATCTGACCTTTGCACTCACTCGCCTTAACTATTTGGTATGATACACTTTGGATATTCCTATTAGTAAATAGGCCGCAACCATAGTGATAAAAAAATTACTGCTGAGAAATACGCAGAAAAAACTCCGAATTGGCCTTGCTGGGATGTGTGGCTCGTGACCCCTGAGCTCAACAGTCCCACTAGTTATAAAGTTAACAACATCGAGATGTGGAGCTGTGAATAGCTCATAAGACACGTTGATATACATAAAAACATTGACTCTTTGTAGTATATAGGCTGCAATATAAATAAATGTCATCAATTCTCGAAATTGCCACTATTGGATCAATTACATTTTGAAAACATCAGACGTGTCGATTTACATAACGCATGAGAATAACATTAGTTACTAAGTCGATGGCTTTTGAATCATAGTAAATATTGCTTAAAGCCTACGAAGTTTGAATGTATCGCCTGGACTAAGCTTTAGATGCAGGAATTTGGCAAAGATGAGGAGTCATGACTCATGACAACCAAGAAATTATATCAGACCAGAATCGAGTAATTCTGACAGTTAAAAAATCATTAAGTTTTCTAATAAATGCCAATGGATTGTGATACGGCCTACAAACCAGAAAGTGAAGGATTCCAATTGTGTATCCATGGGTATTTTGTATACTTGGTACTATATCTTAATTTGCCTAGTCGACTTAGCCGTAAGTAAGTACACCAATGAAATTTATCTGTACGCACCAAGAAAGTATAAATTTTTAAAGAGCATGCTGGCACCTGCTATAGAGCCTCCTGCCCCAAGGAACTGTTGTTAACCTTCATTAGGCAACCTTAAGTAGTTTTAAAAGTGTTGCACTTGACTTAACTTTAAGATTTCCTCCCATTGTAATTTTGTTTGCATGTTAAACTTATTAAATTTTATGCTGACATGAATTATGACAACAGTATTTGTAATTTTCTCCAGAGCACTTACTGGGATGAACAAGACGTCGCTCTCGTAACAGCCATGGTAATAGTGGTCTATCAACTTCTTTTATAACGAAGTCACTATACTTTATATACTCTTCAAAAAATGATACGCAACACTTATAAATTTATGCATATTTCAGTGAATATTACTGATATAACGGAATTGTGTTGCTTAAACTATTAAAATGCTAATAGGTTACATATTTTCTCTTTTGCAGCTACTCAAACTCGTGCCGTCAGCCTGTCAAATCATGTGACTTTTCCGTGATGCAGAGAATGAGCAGACTTGTGCTACATGCACAAAAAATTAAAATTTGGCTAAACTAGAGGGTTCTCAAAAATTGTCTAGTTGATAGCAGATTTACGGCAGTCCACAGTCATGCCTAGGCTCAAACAAGTATAGCAAAATGCTAGAGGAAGTTCGAAAGTTCGAAAGCAGGTGAAACACACTTCGTTGTCGCCGTGAACCATTTCATCTTCCACCATTCTACTGTACAACATATGTAGGAAATAATATTTCTGATATATCGGAAATTTATATCGTGAACTCTACCAAAACATATCAAGTAATTGGCGCATCAATAGTGAAACGCTCCCGCAAGTGACTTTTGATGGCCACTTAACCTTTTTTTATCTAAATCTAGATTGCGCACTAAACTGGAATGAATGCGTCGAAATTCATAAACAAAAAATTAATTGTGCCCCTCATTTGGAAATTCTCACAAATACATCATTTAAGATAGGAATCAGATCACATGTTTTATCTTCCATTAATTCATCCACGTTGGTATATGCTGCACATGTGCTAATTAACACGTCAGATACCAACAAAAAACCACCAAAACTATGCAACACAGGTGTCTTCGCATACTAACACACTCCTAGCTCTGCATGAATGCTAAACTTATTACATCTTATACTAAAATCCTATTGCTTGAACATTGCAAATAAAAATATTATTAAAAAATTATAAAAAAATAGCCACTCAAAGAAACATTTAAATATCTCCATAACTTGACACCTCAGATTGATGATAATATAAATCTCTAAACTACTGCTTGCCATCTCACAATCCCTAAAATAACAAATCTATAGGCTAGCGTGCATTCACCTATCTGGGACCCAAACATTTAACACACTACCGACAGAAATAAAATGAGTAAAAATCTTTCTTCCAGCGTAAGCTAAAAACCTCTCCGATTCTGCCTGACTTGACGCGATTTTGTTGACTACCTAATTACCTGTATACCAACTAATATTAGTATCTGTATTTTATTCTGCCTTTAGGCTGTACATATTCCCGGAGACATAAACACCAATAATACTTTTAGGTCTGTATCGAGTTTTCATGTCAACAGACATATGTACGCTCTACTTTCCCATCCCATGGTTAAAATTGTTCGCACGCGTTTATTCCCTGTCATTCTATTGTAAATAGGTTCCTCGTCGACCGTAATATGTTTATAAATATCTTGTCGGCCATCGGGCTCTATATATAGCTAGGCCTTAGCCAAAATGCAAGTGACGTTAAACAACAATATATAAATAAACATGAGCGAAGAGAAGACCACCTCTGAATGCTGTCAGGCAGTGATCAATGCTAAAAGTGGACACACTCGTTATTTGTTAAGTGGAAACATAGACACTACCCAGTACCCACATACTGCGCGATTAGATGTTTAAACTATGCATATTTAATATAATACCATTAATATTTTATAATGTTGCATGTCTTTTTTTGAAGAGGATACGAATACTAATTGAATACTATGAATACTAATTGTACATATTGTGCATATTTAACATAATACCATTCATATTTTATAATGTTGCGTGTCTTTTTTTGAAGAGGATATGAATACTAATTGAATACTATGAATACTAATTGTACATACAACAAATACGAAGGTATTGTGTGTTTTGAAGAGGATATGAATACTACGTGTGTTTTGAAGAGGATATGAATACTAATTGAATACTATGAATACTAATTGTAAATACGACAAATACAAAGTTTTATGTGTGTTTTCTTTGTGGTTACTCTCCGATTTTGGTCGAGTATACTATGTGTTTGCTACCTCTGCTTGCTCAATGCACCTGACAGCGTGATTCATAATTATGCACCTACTTTTTTAATGAGACATATTACTATAAACGTCGCATATATGGTGTAGGCAAGTACGCATTTTATATTACATCACGTTTTTAATAAAAAATGCGAAATGTTGTAGAACAGTACTAAGAACGTGACGTAATGTATTGTCTACACCCTTCATCCGACATTTATAGTAATATAATTTCTCATTACAAAAGTGGGTACATGATTATGAATCACCCTGTATACTTGATATACAAAAGCCTGTGTATATTTTTATATCAGTAGTTCATTTACAATATCATGGCAAACACGCACCTCCGTACTAAAAGATAAAGCTAGAGAAAAAAATAAAAATTGATATAAAAATTTTCACTTTTTGGGCAACATCTCGTTGAATAGCGTTTATTTGTTATTCGTTGTGTAACAGGCTTGGAAGGATGCTCGTCTCATCTGGAACGCATCACAATATGGTGGCATAACCAAGGTGCATCTGTCGGTGGGGAAAATTTGGAAACCAGACATCGTCTGCTTAAACTGGTTTGAATACTGGAAATATTTAGCTCCTATATCTAGATGTCTGTCAGGGGCAAAACTCTGAAAACCAGACATCGTGTCTGCTTAAACTGGTCTGAATGTAGCAAATTGTTTAGTTCCTATATTGAGAATTATACTGGTACAAATTACATAGTGAATTATTAGTTTCGTCCAGATTAGCCAAGTTGTCACGCTCATTAATTGTTGAGACATACATCTAAAAAAAACTCGGGAAAACCTGCGCTCCGTACCTGATATGGGCCACATCGTTTGTCTTATCAAAAGAGGCCTTCATTTTCCAGTAATGACCATTCAAACACACGGCGCTAACTTTAATGGCAGTTCCGGAAATATTAGCGTTCCCAGTGGATAGTCTACAACCTAAGCCTAAAACTAGTTTTATATACATATCATTGTCATATGATCAATTATAAATATTCTGTATCTGCTTGCAGCATCACTGGATGGGCTATATCTCCAGGCTTGGCAAGCATTTCCAATTTGGGTTATATCTTCTATATACCACTATACAGGTATGATTGTAGTTTTTAGTTTTGTAATTTGTTTGGATACAGTATAAGTGGTGATAAAAAGAGATTACAAAGCTTCCTACCCACAATGCAACAACTCGGAATAGGCTTATTGTATGATTTATTTATGTATTAACTTTACTTATATCCCACCTCTACTCTTGATTAACTCCAATTCCTTATCGATCAACTCTCTCTTCCACCCTCCCCCCTCTATATCTACCTTGTTCCTTCTCCGTACTCCTTTCCCTGCCTCTATTTCTTCATACCATTTCTCCGTATCATTAAGTTATTCCCCTCTTATACAGTTGCTATAATTCGTGCGACTTGCAACTTCCAATATGTCAGATTTTGAATTTTAATCCTTACTTATTTACTATCTATTTTTTGTAATGTTTTCCATTACAGTTTATAGACATCACGGTTTAGTTAACTAGAAGATAAAGGAATAAGTACACATTTCAGATACATCACGCATTGCGAAACGGACACGACGTTGTTTCCATACGACACTCAGAGCTGTATGATCAGCTTCGGTTCAGCCAGCTACCACAGCGGTCAATTAAACATCGTCGCGACCGACAACATGTTCAACGAAACGTTGTATAAAAACAAAGGATGGTCACTAACCAACTCAACAGTGAGTCGAGAAGTAACGAAGTACAAGAAGTCGCGCGAGTCACTCATCAGCGTTGGATTGATGCTTTTCTGGAAGAGACGGTCGGGAATGGCTAGTCACCTCCTCGTTTACCCAGCGAGTTTCATTGCTTTACTCGTGCCTTTTGCTTTTCTGATGCCTCCAAACTCAAAACACAAAATCACGCTAGGTAAGAAGTATGTGTATTTCGATAATGACATTTAATTTTTATATTAGTGGTTAATTAAAAATGTTCGCTTCGATCTTGTCCCATATAACTGTGATCTGTTACAACAGCCTAAATTACCGTTTAGGTAAACACTAAACTACAAATAATATATTGTAGATGGTAATTGGGAATGTGGCAAATTTTTATTTGATTTACATTGAAAGAATATATCGTGAGCATGAACTGAACATTAATGTGTTTAAGACGCGCGATACGACTGCAACAGGACTGCATTGATAATATCAGAAAATGTCATTCAAAAACAAAGTAAACAGGCAATTAGAAAGGAATGTCCATAATAGCTATATAACCTATTGACAATGATGTATGGTGGTAAATTATGACCACGATGAATAAGAAAAAGAATAATAAAACAGAGAAGTAACATCTAGTTATTGGACTGTCCATAATCATTAAAAAAAGTCAGATTTCGCACACCATACATGATAGGTAGAGTATTGCTTGTGAGACACTGAGCTGGTGGTATTCACAGATGAAGGTCTATAGTCTGTACAGACCCCGTGGTTTTGGTACCGCAAAGTCTGAAACATAACAAATGCATTCGACTGTATTCAATAAAAACTGGTATAACGTCAGTATAAATAGCCAATATTTGTCTACACATCAAATAAATTCTAGCGTACTACTACATCCACGCGTTCTATGTTGTGTGGGTGACAGGTAGCGTACTACTACATACATGCGTTCTATGTTGTGTGGGTGACAGGTAGCGTACTACTACATACACGCGTTCTATGTTGTGTGGGTGACAGGTAGCGTACTACTACATCCACGCGTTCTGTGTTGTGTGGGTGACAGGTAGCGTACTACTACATACACACGTTCTATGTTGTGTGGGTGACAGGTAGAATACTACTACATACACATGTTCTATGTTGTGTGGGTGACAGGTGGCTCCATCATTATCGCAATGATGATGCTAGAGATAACAGTGGCGCACTCGATCAGCACAGAGGGACATAATCCACCGCTTCTCAGTTAGTATCTGTCCCTCGCCTTTCCAAAATTTTATGTCGTAGTATCCAGTATAACCCTTACACTAGCTGATACTTAATGAAACAATAACCCTTACACTAGCTGATACTTAATGAAACAATGTGATATTTGACAAAAATGTGTTACTTGTTACTAACCGCTACTTGAGGAAGCAGTTAGTCGAGTGGTAAGAGCACTGGACTCGTACTTGACAGGTCGCGTGTTCGAAACCACCCAACCAGCCTCAACTAGTCATTTATGCCTCATTGTTGCAGTGGAACTGTATAATGGATGGACTCGATATCGTCTTTCTATGGGTGACATGCTAGTGTTGAAGGTATTCAACTATCGACGCTGAATAGCGAAATTTTTATGCTGGAATCTTGAGAAAGAGAGGTAGATGAAGTCACTACTCTAAGTGTGAGTTAAAGATATTTAATACTATTAAAAAGGATCAGGAAAACCTCGCTTTTTCATTTTCTTTTCAAACCACAATCCTTCAGATTAGAACGAATTGAACAGCTCACGCTAAACATAGTCAAAAGCGGAGTTATACAATTTCAATTACTCATTTAATTATGTAGGTAGCTAGCAGCTAGTGTAACTGGTTACCCCTCTACGATGTCCAGGTGTCTATTACATGATGACCGTCGGGATGACATCGATATCCATCGTTATCAGCATTTTGGTCATCAGCTTGTGTGAGAGGGGTCCACGTACCAACAGGGTTCCTCCTCTCATCAGAAAGGTCAGTATACACACGGCGTGCAAGTATGTCAAAATTCCAAGCAGTGTGTGAGAGGGGTCCACGTACCAACAGGGTTCCCCCTCTCATCAGAAAGGTCAGTCAATATAGACACGGCGTGTAAGTATGTCAAAATGCCAAGCAGTGTGTGAGAGGGGTCCACGTACCAACAGGGTTCCTCCTCTCATCAGAAAGGTCAGTCAATATAGACACGGCGTGTAAGTATGTCAAAATGCCAAGCAATGTCGACTTGAAGATGAGACCGCTCTTCACCCTTTTGGTGTTTGTCCTGCTAACTCAAATATCAAGCCCCCCATCTTACTTGAATCAAGGTAGAATGAGTGTGACATAGGATAGTTTTATTGCTATAGAAATGTTTTTTATTCCATCATATCCCTCATGCAAGTTCGACTCATTTATGGTACACCGAGTTCGACTTTGAACTGTATTCCTTGTATTTCTACTTAGCAACCGTAAATTTGTCGTGTCTTTGATATCCATGTGTTAAAAGGGCACTATAAATCAATAAAATTTCATTTCATTCTATTTCATTTAACTGTTGTGTTAGGCTATGATTTAACTTATATTTACTTACTATTATGTTATACAATATAAATAGGTATCACACGAAATGTATATAGGTGCTTTAGAGGCATACTAGTTATTAGGGCGCCTCCAAAACAAATGGATTACTATTATTTATTTTATTATTAGGGCAAATTTCACTCGGAGTCCTAACGAAATACCGAATGAAAACACAACTCCAGTGCTAAAAGCCTTTTGCGGATCTGACAACAGTCTTTGTGGCAAGCTCATTTATACATACGCACGCATACGCACGTGTCTATAAATATTTTTGTTATATTCAGATTGTGTGTGTAAAATGTAGGTTGTACATAGCTCGCAATAATTCCAAAATGGCGGTGCTCTAGTCTTTACAATAGTTCACCAGGAGTACTGACTAAAAAGTCCCGCCTAGTAATAGCTACAGTTTAGCTAGTTACACATTAAAGTCGTGACCATACGATTGTTGTCTGTTATTATATACATGATTTCTAATCTTCAAACCCCAACACATCACTACTGTCCCGAGATTCCGGAATACAGTTAGTGAAACATTTGTTTGGACAAGGTGAAAAGATGCCGTCGTATTTATGTTGGTGTTATTGAATATGTAGTCACTGTATATAATTATCATGCCAGCCATCTACAGATCTTTTTGCAAAGAGTGAAACGGTTGTTGCTTCTGGGTGCGTCCGGGTACCCAGAACTCGATGTCAAAGATGTCACAATGAGCGGGATAGATAACCCAGCGAACTACACAGCCAACAGCCCACCGGGACCCCAGCCCAAAGTGAACAGGAACGCAGAAGCTATAGCCAAAAAGGTTTGTGTCATCTAACGAAGATCACCATATATCAAGTCATACACCATAACCCATCTACTTTGAGTGGTGCCGAAGCGATTACATTAATTTATACTTATATGGTAGAGTTTAAAATTTACAAAATGACATGTACCTATGTGTTGTAGCTAGAGATAACGCTTAATAAATAAAATCAATAAACCAGCAAATAACCCACTCCAGCAATGCGGCATTATCCTATAGACTCATATAGGGCATTTACACCGCGATATTTCTGGCTGCAATTTCTTGCGCTAGTCAATATTTGCAAGAAATCGTCAATAGTTGCAAGAAATATGGTTGGACAAAAATGTAGAGAAAAACCCTATACCTCTGATGTGCTGTGCATTTCTCTCCAGCTATTTAAAGAAGCACATTGGCTACCCCTGTTAACAACGCAGCGATATTGTAAACACGAGAAACACAAACCTAACACCTCAAGAAGTCCACTTGATATGTGAAAGTTAGCCTTGGTCGATCAGTTAGTCAAAAAGGTGTTAGTTACTTGCGCATTTCTCACTTCCAAAACATAATTATAGATCATCATAAAATACCGTACATACTCGCCTATAAGAGTTTTTAAAGACAAAATTTCAATCCTTAGTCTACCCCTCGTCTTAGAGGCGGGTCAATAAAAATTTAAAAATTTTGGGCAGTAAAAATATACTGATACGTACCTTCAGATTCTAACTATTGTTAATCGTAGCACTTTGTTTGCGCGTGTTTAGTGTGACACGTAGAATTGTATTCTTATATTATAAGACTTATATTACTACAATAAAAAATAAAATCAACACATTTTGCGTTCGTCACATTTATTAAAATACAACATAGTACTTTACATAAGGTAAGTTTCCCATCCAAATTATAATCACGGCCGATCGCCGTGAATGACTCAAGAAGGGGTAGCACCCTCAAACTCCACCCTCGACTTATAGGCGGGTCAAGAGCAAAACCACGATTTCGCCGGCCAAAGTTGGGGGGTCAACTTATAGGCGGATCGACTTATAGGCGAGTATATACGGTATGTGTATATTAGAACCATTGATAATCAAAGTGTTACTCACCAGCTGGGTACTCGGTAATGATATATATCGTCAGTCAGTCCGTTTATACGTACATACATGAGGACCCTTCACGTACAAACTGCAAAAACTGCAAGTGTGACCCGCGCATGTGATCGCTTTCTGCGTAGGTCCAAGCGATGGTGGGGCGATCAACAGCCAAAGATATCGCCCGCGACACCCAGAATGAGTGGCGACTGTTGGCGATGGTTATCGACCGGATCATGTTCGGTGTATACGTCGCAATCTTCGTCTTCGCGGCTATTGCCTTATTTAAATAGATTTTATAACAATTTACGATTATAACTTCAAATTATAACTTTAAGCAATCGGGTATTCCCATCATGCCCATCGGGGTGTAGGTAGCCCTTGCAGTGTGGTTCTGTTTGGGCTTTTTGCCTCTGACGTTTGCTGTGCTGAAGATGCTCTATAGATGATCTCTATGTCGCTTACCTCTCTGCTACGTCATCATGTCATTGTAAGAAACCATTGACCTTCCATAGACTTAGTGAAGTGTGCAACATATGTAGATTGTATCTAGACATCTGGAGCCAGTGGCGTGAATATAAAAAGGTCAATTGTCTGGCCAGACTCGGTGGGTTTTTGACATTAGGTGTTTCCCCCACCCCTTATAAGTGAGGCTAATTAAATTGTCGTGTTAACCACATAGGCTAGCATTGTAAAGGGTCATAAATGAATGACTACATGATTACTTCGGTAGTCAGCTTATAAATAAATAAATAAATCCCCGATTGATGGAGAAACTTGCAAAATTGGTAGAAGCTCGATATTATTCATGATGGCAGATACGCGAATGTCAAATGTATTGCATATGCGCTGAATAGCTACGAAAAATATATAATTGTTGACCTCTTCCGAGAGCCTTGGGGGATAGTTGCGGTCTATTAATATACTTTACTATTCGCTTTTACTTTAATTTACATCATAAACCAGGGTGAAAAGACTTGAGGCATGAAGCCTCGCCCTTTTTGTAACCATTCTAGCGCCCCTTCCACTCGACTGCTTTCATTGTAGTACTACCTGTGTATAATGGAATTGTATATTATGCACTGTCTTTGTGAATATTTAATATATACATATATAATAGTGTTGAATGAATAAACAAGAATGATTGTATAAAAATGTAAATAACCTCAATGTTAATACCTTCGTAAGTGAAAAAAAAACATCAAATTTTAGCAACGATCCTAATGAATTTGTTATAGACATGAAAACAATTTTTATCTATAAATTATATTAATTATTAATTGAAAAAGTGTTAGCCCCATCTACAGAAAAAATAAAATGTCATAAAATTATTGAATACTGTACATACATACATGTATATATTTACACAATAATGACTATATATTTATAATCACCTGGGAATTGTTCCCGCATTGAGATTATCTTATAAAGTTTCGTAAAAATATGTAACATTATATATATAGATTCAACCTTTTAATTCGAAAGTTGTTCCGATAAGGGAGATATGGGACGTTTTTTGCTATACACGAACGAGTGGTAACACTACAAGAAGTGAAAATGTGTAAAATGGCTCTTCCTGTTTGCCAGCAACAGATTATAATTCATGCTTCATGCTGCAGAGGACGGTGATGCTCTACAAACTACATATTACGATATAAATACTGTAACCGTGGTTGAATAATTAACAAAATTCGACCTACAACCAATGGTTTAACTAACCCTTACCAACACTGACAATTGTATATCACATTGCTAATACAATATAGTTCCGTGACAACAGAGTGCTAGGGATTAAGGCAGTCCTGCTCGGATGTGTTTTACATTACATCAATACAGCAGCTATTTGGCATTTAAACAATATACTATATCTTTGAAGCACTTGAGAATGGCCAATGTTTACAACCAGGCACACTCGGACGCATTTCACATTGCATTGATCAACACAGGAATTATTCAGCGCTCATACAATATACTGTCCTTGCCAAGCACTTGTAGACGGCCAATGCTATCAGCCTAGCTCACTCGGATGCGTTTTACATTACATCAATGAACATGGCAGCTATTCGACTTTTATACAATATACCCTACCTTCAAGTCCTCAACACACTTATAAATATCACCGAATGAAGAATGATATCTTGTATGTCGAGCCAAGCACTTCAACAACTTTACTAGTGGCGCCAGTGGTTAGAAGCGCTGCCTTTCATGCGAGAGGTTGCGAGTTCGAACCGGCACAAACCAAGGATTTTTTCCCGCGCTTTCCACGATAGGAAATCAGCAAGATTTTCGTGCTTGAATATCGAAATAAACTTTTCGTGAAAGGGTTTATTATAAAAATATATTAGGGATGTAACAGGGCAATGTTGTTGACATTTAATTATTAAGTAGCACCAAAACCTCGCCGTTTTCCTTTACTATGTCCACCCTATTAAATGTCCAGTTTGCATGTCCAACCATGGCACTCACAATATGCTGTTGTAATCCGACAAAGATGCTGTCTGTAGTATAAGACATAGTGAGGCGCATCTCTACACCGATGTGTATGTGATAAACAGACTGGGGATTACCCGGTTGTCTGGGTTATTATTGGGCCTTTAAAGCGCTAGCCTGTCGTAATGTCCAAGAACCATAACAGTTTTCTCACTATGTAAAAGCCATCGTTACCTCCCTTAGTCAATTAAACATCTATCTACATTAAGCAGCCAATGAGATCACAGTACTCTCTTCACCATAATCATACCCTATACTGTATTGTATAGAATAATAAAGTTACTGTGCCATGCTGCATGTTTGATCGTCTACTCCTAACTCGCCTCTCTGTGTAACATTGGGCTACAAACAAACATAAAACATTACAGTCGTGCACACGACTAATGGATTAGCAGCAGTTATGAGGGTGGGGGAAAAGATTGCGGTGAAAACTACCGAATCCTGTCGGCTTAGTCCATTCACACCATGGCTTAGAAATGGGGGCAGAACCGCGGCGGGTTGGACAGTGCACTGAATCTGTGATCGTCAATGATTACCTTTAATGAGATAAAATAATGAGTTAGTGAATAAAGAAGGGCCATAGAGACCATCGAGAGAGAGTCCGAAACACAGGCACGTCACTGACGTCAGTGGGAAGAAGCACCTACATAACCGCACTAACACAGCTTCCCACACCCACAGGGCTCATAGTATATTAGTAGTATATTAGTAGTATATTAGTAGTATATTAGTAGTATATTAGTAGTATATTAGTAGTATATTAGTAGTATATTAG
>WURV02151120.1:0-17342 GCA_011762755.2 Epimenia babai | reverse complement strand
CATCACCATACCCAATCACTTTAAACACCTGTGTCCCGTAGGGGCGCATCGCGATGCGTCTAATAATATGAATCGAGGCATATCAGTTTTCTAGTATCAAATCATCCCGAAACCTTTAGCCTACTAGGATTATTTATGAATAATGAAACACCTAAACGCGTTATCCAACATGTAATTGAGTCAAAATCACGTAACCAATTTGAAGCATCAGTGCTTGAATATCAAAGAGCATTTGTTGAATCACAGACTATAGATTACGGTGAAGATTTAATGGTTAAAATACATGATTCTGAAGGTTTCCATAGATTCGACTTTTGGGTACAACTAAAAGGAACGGGAACAATCCAGTCTTATGAAAAACAAGAATATTTTTCTTACTCAATAAATACTACAAATCTCAGTAAGTGGAATAAATTGGATATTCCTGTAGTTCTGGTACTTTGGGACATTAAATCAAAATCTGGATACTGGTTACTTATCAATCGTTTCTTACGATCTAAACTTGGAGAAGACCCCAAATGGCTAGATAAAAGCCAAAAACGCAACCTACCTATCCCCAAAACAAATTTAGTGACGACCAATAATTTCAACCAACTCACTGATGAGGTTGAGCATGAAATTCAAAGAACACGTTATGCACTAAAGTATTTTTCCGATTTAACTTTTGGCTCAAAACCTGCAAATACTTACTATGATTTATCTGAAATTGAACTAGATATTCAGAAAACGCCAGAGAATGCGGATTTATGGTATGAAAAAGCTGTTATTCATTATGATGCAATTGAATATAATTCTGCATATGATGCAATTGAAAAGGCTCGTAATTTAGCGCCCAACTCCGACTACATTACTTTAGGATATGCTTGCATTAGTGTTGATCTAGTATGCAATGACAACGCCAATACTGCTAAACACAAGTATTTTGAAGCTATTCACTTGTTTGAATCAATTCGTGAAAAATTCCCAGAAGCTTTAATCGAATATAATTTGGGTAGAGCTCAGGGATGCCTCGGAGATGGGATAACTGCGCTATCTCATTATGATAAAGCATTACAAAATAACCCCTCACAAGAGTTGAAAGCACAAATTATTGTGAATAAAGCAAATACACTTACAGAATTGGGAGAAGACAAAGAAGAATTGTACAAAGAAGCAGTTGAAACAAATCCAATGCTATTTCAAGCTCATGCAAGTTTGGGTTCCTATTACCGCCGACATGAAATATTTGAAGATGCTAAGAAATCCTATGCTAAAGCCATGGAATTAAACCCTAATCTGGTAAAAATGCCGAGATTCTCACTATGGTACGCTGATATTTTACATAATTTAGGACAAAATGAAGAAGCATTAAAGTGGGTTAACAAAATAAAGTACATCAAAGGTGCTGAGGCAGAAAAATTACGAGAGTTACAATTTTATATTTATTCCGATTTAATTTATGAAGATGAATTGGACACTTATTTAGATAACGCCCTTCAATTTTATGAAGTTTGGTGTGCAGAAACAAAAGATAATCATCCATATAATTATCTAGTAGCTCAACGTGAAAAATTTGGTTTAAATCTATTCTATAAAGAAAACAACAATGCAATAAACCAAATTATTCTACAAGTTGAAAACTACAAAACATCTAACCAAGAACATGAATTATTACGATTAAGCTTACTATCACAATTTTATCTTTATACAGCAGATTGGAGTAAGTTGAAATCATTTTTGATATTGCATAACAGACAGGAGCTTATTCCAATATTAGATGAGCTTATAAACTCATATCCATCACATGATAAACAATATATGACAGAATTGGAATCACAATTCTTAGAGAAAACTCGCGAGGCTTTCATCAAAGAATAATTAAATTATAATCATTTCAAGTATCTCGAGCACAAATTAAGTATATCAGGATTCGCTCAATATATAGTTTCAACAAATACAAAAAAGAACCATTTGGTTCACACAGTCCGCCGAATCCATGCTACCCTATCTCTAAATTGAACAAATTTTTCTAACTTTTACCAAGTTGACCGCACTTTTATAACTTGACCGCCGAGAATACCACCCCTGACCGCCAGTATTTAAGGGAAGAATCAAAGCGACCGCAGATTTTTTATTTTTTTCGGCGGTCGCGGTCAAACTGTTTATATCTCGTTTGAGATGTGTTCTTTTATAGCTAGCCTGTGATTACGACTCATCAACAACAGGGTTGCTACCTGTGTCACGCTTTTCTTGATCGCGTTTACGTAAGTCTTTCACACGGCTTTTCAGGTGATCAAAGAATTCGGAGTCGGTGATCTCATCAACCTGTTGCTTGGTCTTGGCTTCATCAATCTCGATCTTCAATTCACGTACTTGCGTGATCAATTTCTGCTCACGTTTATACACTTGATCACTCATATCAGCGATCACAGAACCGAGTGAGTAGATTTCATCACGAATTAATGGTGGTTCTTCATAACGCTCAAGCTCCGCCGTTTCATAATTACCCTTACCAATCTCACGCGCCGCACGGGTCAAGCGTTGGATCGGTGCCGTTAACGTCCGAGCAACCAACCATACAAGGAAGAACAATGAGAAGTAAGCGATCACGAAGGCGATCAAAATCTGATCAATCAAATCCTGACGCACTTGCTCTACATACTCTAACCGGAAGTCTACGCCAACCGCACCAAGTACGTTGCCATCAGCATCTTCAATACGTTGATAACCAGAAATCCAACGCCCAAAGTCATCAGAGTAACCATCAAAGTCAAAAGCTGGTTCAGAAGTAGCTAATGCTTGGAAATTTGCACCCAGTTCAAAACCGGCATCTGGTGCGGCAGTCACAGAGAAACCATAATCAACGCCAACAGTACCGGGGGCTTCACCACCAGGACCTATCGTGAGGAGTGCATTTGTCGCCATGTAGATGACTTGCCCGTCCACAGGTCCAGGAACAAAGGTGTAAATAACCGCATTCGGTTCTACACGATGCACAGCCGCCAGCCACTCAACATGCGTCTCATACGCCTCAATATCGAAGTTATCCAACGCCTCTTGATCGAGTTCAAAAACAATTTCAGCTAATTCATCATCATTAAGGTATTGTGGGAGCGGAATAAACTGTTGCTCTCTACCAGGGAAGGCTTCATGCTCAAAATTAATGACTTGCTCACCAATCGTTGCAAACGCCTCAATATCCATACCTTGCGCCGCACCATCTAGCGTGTTGCGTAAGTCTTCTTGCACCCGTTGTAGCGCAACATCTTCAGAGAAAGTGAAGAACCAGTAAAACGCCAACCCGAACACAACACTAAAAATGAGTGTAAACCCGACAACTAATTTTAATTGTAAACCAAAAAATATACCGCGTATTTTCTTTTTCTCAGAATTTTTTTGCTTTTCCGCCATAATTAGTCCTTATCTAAGTATCGGTTATAGTGTCTGAATTCAGTCGCTCACGCATGGACTCTATCGCCACTTGCACCGCAACATGATTTTCTGGTAGGTGATAATGCTCAACAAGGAAGGCTTTAACAACCTTCTCCCATGCGTCTAAAGCAGGGACGCTATTGAATCCCGCTTGATGAGGCCACATGCCCAATGTCATCGGGTTAAAGCCATACTCAAGTAATTCGGCTTCCGTTTTTGGTGCTAAATGTTCACCACTAATATCTGGAGGCTCATAATAACGTGCCGGACACACAATAAAGGTATATTTTTTATACTGTTCTAGCAAATTTTCATATTCAATTTCGCCGCCTAATCCCACAGGTAAAGGACGCTTGGCAACTTTAGAATCGTCGCCGAGTTGCGCTACTGCAGATAGTAACAAGGCTTCGGATAAACGCTGATATTGCCCAAAATCGCCACGACGATGCTCCGGTAAAATCGCCATATCCATCGCCAAACCACAATCACGCTTGGGTAAATATTCAAACACCAACATGCCCACGCGCTGACCGCCCTTTTGAGCCATCCACACATGATGATAATGCTCAGGATTAGCATTATAGGGATGTTTCACAATCTCCCGAATACGCCCTTCATAATGCGCGTACTGTGGCATGTATTCCTTTAATAGCGCAATCACAACATCAACATCATCGGTGTTGCCATCGCCATTCAGTTCAAGGATATCCAATTCGCCTAATGTTTTAATCAGTTTTGGCATGGTCTAAAAATCCAATTTGTCCAACACGCTTGATCGACGTGTACGCCGTTTCATACGCCAATTGAGCATACTCGCATCATAATGTTTACGTGCCTGCAACGCCGCCCAAAATGCAACTATCGCGCCGAGAATACCGACAAGCACATACGTCACCCAATAATTCTGGATATTATAAATTTCCCCTGTCAGCACGACCAAGCCAATAGCAATTGACCCTAATAACGCGCCAAACGCCAGAATATAACTGTCCATAAACATACTAACTCGTCCACGTCGTTCTTCTGGCACTAAGCCTTGGAACGATTTACGCGCAGGTTGATCAATTGCGTAGAACATCAACCATGTACCGATCATCGCTATCGTACTAAATAGCAATTCAGGCGATGCTAAGATCAAGAAGCCCAGACCAAACATAATAACAGGGCTGAATAAGAAGGCATTCTTCAAACCCACACGCTCAACAAGGCGTGATGTCAAATAGGTGGAAACGGCAATATTAGCCAACAATAGCACCATACGATACGCACCATAGAAGGTCTGGAACTCTTCCGCAGTTGCAATGCTGGCATCAGTCACAACAAAGAAATGGTAACGCACCACTTGTAGCGCAATCGCTAAACCGATATAAGTGATAATCAAGTAACGGAAAGATGGCACAGCCTTAACAAATTCCCATCCTTCGCTCAAAACTTCTTTGACAGTTTCTGATTCTTGTCGTGTGTCTTTCAATTTGACCTTACGTAACCCAAATATCACCACAAACAACAAAACGCCAAAAATAATAGCGTTCAAGGTCAACAAATCAGGTTGTGTGATATTCAATTGATCAAATAAAGCAGGCGTACTTGCAGCAAGGAATGACCCTGCCAATTGCCCCAAGAAACTGATTGTCACCAGCAATGGGAAAAGTCGAATCCCCTGCGATACATCAAAAATGTCATTAGCGAGTACCCAAAAAATCAACGGGAAAAATATCCATTGCTGATCGCCAAGTACAAACAAAATCGAATAATTCATTACGTCCGGCGCACCTGCCAAAAATAGCAAGCGCAAACCGATATATGCAAACATGATAAAAGCAATCATGCCTGTCATTAAGCGAATACGATTATAACGATCTACAATCAGCGATTGCAGACTTGATGTAATCATGATGAGGATCATATCCACAATCCACACGATGATGACATTATACGTATCAACCTCGCTCAAAAATCCACTGATGGACACCGCTTCGGCAATCTCCAAAGCGAAGGAATTGGCAAACAAGAGGCTGCCAAGAATCAGTAACAAGCCAAGTTCGCCCCGACGGATACGCCCGTCAGCGTGTGGTGTTCCCTTCCCCATCAGTTCGATCTCTCCTTGGTGCTGTGTTGGTTATATGGTTATTTATTGGACGGCACAGACATGCCGTCCCTACGATGCTAAATTATGGATGTTCGTAAGGACACATTAACTCATCCCCACTAGGCTTGATGAGGTTTTATATCAAAATGCCCGCAATAAACTATCCATTTATCCCTTAATCATACTGACGATGCCCTGATACTTTTTAGCAACTTCATGCTCAGGATAACGCAATGAGAACACACCAGAACTTGCCAACGCCATCATCTCATCAGAATGTGGGATTACCGCGCCAACAGGAATGCGGTAGGTGTCTTCAATACGTTTTTGAAGTGCATCCAGATCAAAACTCGGTGGTGCTTTATTGACGATCATAAACATATTTGGAACATCAAGTTTACGCGCCACTTCAACCGTGACCGATGTACCTTGATAATCTTGTGAATCAGGACGCATGATAACCGCAAGGAAATCACTAATCGCAATCGAAAGCAAAGTTTCTTCATTAACACCGGGATGTGTGTCGATAACCAAGTAATCCAGTTTGAGGTCTTCTACAATTTGTTGATAGCCATCATTGAGCAAACCAACATCGTAGCCTTCACGTAGAATACGAGCAATTTCGCCAACTTTCATACTGCTTGGAATCAAGTAGACTTTACCGTTGATCTGTACTTTATTCTCAGGATCATTTTGGATGTTACCGGTTACATCAACTGCCGCATCCTTGATACCACATTTACCCCAGAGGTAATCATTGAGCGAATGAGTCATTTGATTTTCATTTAACCCAAACAAGATATGGATACCGGGGGAATTGATATCTGTATCAATCACACCCACCCGACTACCATCTACAGCAAGCAATGAGGCAATATTAGCACTACTATTTGATTTTCCCGTTCCTCCACGAAAGGAGTGAATGGATATAATTTTCGACATATGTTTTTCTCTCCATTTTGGATGTAAGCCGATTTAATACAATTATAGGTAATTACTGGCATTTTGTGCAGATAACCTGCCAACTATATAAGTGTAACCCTTACGCCCACAGTATGCACTTATTGTAATTTGAAAACAGTATATCTATCGTATAGATATGGTATGGAATGGGCATTTCTGTACAAATTGGCTTATTACATCAGATTGAAACCGATACTTAGTATCAATCATACCTACGTATTATCACACAAGGATTAAGAATATTATCATTTCATAGTGAAAATATGGAAATTTTTCACAGATGTATCACTTTAATTTGAATCGTTAGATGAGTCCCTTAGCAATTTTGATTTCTTTATTTCGTATTCAACATCAGTCAATATACCTTCTTGATGTAATGCTTTTAGACTTCACAATAAGTTATCCGGCGAGCTACTTTCGCTTAACCCATTTTGTAGAATCTTTACATGATGTTCGGCAGGGTCGATGATTTTTTCTTTCATGGTAGAAATGAATTCCGAAAGATTAATATATTCAATGAGTTCGGATACCCATTTATAAGAGAAGAAACGCTCCAACATAAACCCTGTGAACTCTTTCCCTTCTCGTTGTTGAACAATAGGAATAATCGGTATCCATGGAATTTGTTCAGCAAAGCTTTTAATTACTTCAGGGTCAACATCAAGATCAGTAAAATCTATAATGACAAAACGTGACAGTTGAGCAAGTGCCACTAACCTAATCGTTTGTTTATCCCATGCCGGATTACCGCCACGCCCCGCATGATATAGTCCAGTCGTAATGGTCACATAATTATGTCTTTTAAGTTCAGTTTTAATTGAATCTAGTCTTTTATCCTGTTTAAAACGATTCTCAACAATCAAAACGGTATTTCTTCCGAACGTCCCAACAGACTCACGAATACGTATATTTTTGATCCAGATGTCAATAAATTGAGCAAATTTAAAGTCATCCACCAATCCAAAGTCTGTAATTAAGTTATTTTGGAACGATGGAGTGAAGATTGTATTTAATATCGAAACGTGTCCTATTTCGCAATCAGATATTTGGGCATGTGTAAAGTCTGCATAATCAAGAATTGATCGCTCCATGTTAGTTCTAATGAGAAGCGATTCTCTTAAATTTGCCCGCGTAAGGTTCGCCTCAACTAGATAAGCATCTGTGAAATCTGTTCGAGTCAAATCTGCACTGGTCAAATCAATCGCGCCAAGCCATGAATCGGTAAATTTTACCTCACGAAAATTAGCCTTTGTTGCTTTTGCATTTATCAAATTCACCCGCGATAGATTGGCACTTTGTAAGTTTGCCTGATTCATCTCAACATTTTCGAGAAGAGAGCTTGTCAGATTCGCCCCTCCCAAGTCTTTGCCATTTAAATCTGCTTCTCTCAGATCGGGTGTTATATTTGGATTATCATCACGCCATTTATTCCAAATCGTGATATCGTTTTTATCAAGCGCATCCATCAGAATCGCTAAATGTTCATCATTTGCCATTTTGCCCTCTTAGTTAAACATTATCCCATGCCTAGTATGACACAAAAACCTCACTCAGATTTACGATACTGCACACACCCTCAATCAACTAAAAATGTTACAAAACAGTTTGAATCATGCTTATAGCCAAGTGAAAGACTTGACAATTTGTTCTAATAATCGTATTTTACTATTAGGTTAATTAACCAATAAGTAAAATAAGGTAAATCCTAATCATGAGGAGTGATGACGACAAACTAAGTCAGACTTTTGCGGCACTGGCAAACCCGACAAGGCGAGCAATCTTAGCGCGTTTAGCGGATGGTGAAGCAACCGTTAACGAGCTTGCAAAACCCTTTCTCGCCGAGCCATTCAATATGAGTTTGCCAGCGATTTCTAAGCACATCAAAGTGTTAGAGCGTGCAGGCTTAATCACACAAGGGATAAAAGCACAATTTCGCCCCTGCACCATCGACGTAACGCCCTTACAAGAAATTTCCGCGTGGACAGAGCAATACCGCCATATTTGGGAGGCGAGCTTTAACCGCATGGACGACTATCTTAATCAACTAACCGATAATGAGGAAAACGATAATGAGTGACAAAACCATTTCTGAAGATGCAATCGTGATTGAACGGACTTTCGACGCAAACCTAGACCTCGTTTGGCAAATGTGGACGCAACCGGAACACTTTAAACAATGGTACGGTCCGCAAGGTTTCAGTGTCCCTGTAGCAGACATGGATGTGCGCGTGGGTGGTAAACGTCTCATTTGCATGGAATCGCCAGACGGTAGCATGAAAATGTGGACAACAGGTGAATATACCGAAATCGCTCCAAAAACGCGCCTCGCTTACACCGAAAGCATGGCAGATGAAAATGGTAACGTGGTCGAAAACAGCCCCATGCCGACTACAACCGTGATTGTGCAATTAGAAGACCTCGGCGGACGCACAAAAATGACAATGACTCACGCTGGTGTTCCCGCAGATTCACCGGGTAAATCAGGCTGGCAACAAGCATTTACCAAATTAGCAGAATACATCCCAACAGCACAATAGATGACATTACACAGGGTAATCATGGGATAGATTGCATGATTACCCTGTTTTGGCAACTAACCACTACGTAAACCCCACAAAAGTTGATATACTACACGATGGATAAGGGATTGTTTATAAATCCCCCCACATAAAAACTAATTTACTGATAAGTGAACACCAATCATAAAAACTATTGCCCTTATTAATGTGCATGATTTATGCCTCGATTTCGTAAAATAACTTTGAAAGGGGAACGCTCATGGGTAACGCCTCAGCGTCAATCAGTAAAATTGAAGAATATTTAGGGGATGATGCAGAAGGTCTCCTCAATTATAAAGCAACTGCTATTCCAAAAGAAAACCTCTACCTACCTTCAGCGACATTCGTCAACGATGTTTACACCCAAACTGATCGCAATCCACAAGTGCTTCGTAGCTTACAACAAATCTTCGGTAACGGACGTTTAGGTGGAACCGGATACGTATCCATCTTACCTGTCGATCAAGGTATTGAGCATTCAGCAGGCGCATCATTCGCACCAAACCCTGCTTATTTTGATCCAGCAAAAATCGTTGAACTCGCAATCGAAGGTGGCTGTAACGCGGTTGCATCAACATTCGGTGTACTCGGTTCAGTTGCACGCAAATACGCTCATCAAATTCCATTCCTCGTGAAAATTAATCACAATGAACTCGTAACCTACCCCAACACCTACGACCAAATCATGTTTGGTAACATCAAACAAGCATGGGACATGGGCGCGGTTGCTGTTGGCGCGACAGTTTACTTCGGTTCAGAGGAAAGCAACAATCAGCTCGTACAAGTCGCGGAAGCATTCGCATATGCTCACGAACTCGGTATGGCAACAGTGCTGTGGTGCTATATGCGTAACTCTAACTTCAAAGTTGACGGTACAAATTACGAAACCGCCGCCGACCTAAGTGGACAAGCGAACCACCTCGGCGTAACCATCCAAGCTGACATCATCAAGCAAAAACTGCCAACAACAAACGGTGGCTTCAAAGCACTCAACACAGGTGATTCATCTTACGGTAAACTCGATGAACGCATTTATAGCGACCTCGCAACCGATCACGCTATTGACCTGACTCGTTACCAACTCGCAAATTGCTACATGGGACGCTCCGGTTTGATTAGCTCCGGTGGCGCAAGCGGTAGCAACGACTTCGCAGATGCTGTTAAAACCGCAGTCATCAACAAACGTGCAGGCGGTACCGGCTTGATTAGTGGTCGTAAAGCCTTCCAACGTCCAATGGCAGAAGGCGCAGAATTGCTCCAAACCATCCAAGACGTGTATCTCTGTGAAGACGTAACCATTGCTTAGTTTGTTTCGTCAGTAAAATTGAATTATCATGGGGCGCATACACTTGCGCCCTATTTTTTTACAAGAAACCATCATGAAAATAGAGCAAATTTTAAAGAATCCAGACCTATACATCGGCAAAGTAATTGAGGTTGAGGGTGATCTCATCTATAATCAACGTCCTGAGTATATCACTTACCTCCACCCTCTTCACTCTGGAGATCATAGAGATTCGATATTTCTAAGTCATTATATGTTTGAATGGTATCTTACGATCGCTTTTAAGCATGAAGTATCTGCTGAACGACTACGAGACATTGAACATTTTTCGAATGTCGCAACCTCTTCATCAAGAAATATTATGAATATTCATCGGTGTGAAAAGATACGTAAATTGACGAAGTGTCGAGCAAAACTTATCAAAACTCAGGAACTTGCTACATATTATCCTAACAATGAATTCACTGAAAAACTCATGGCGGAAATCAGCGAATTTCCTTTAGCATTGGTCGAAATCGAAACCATCGACATTCATAGACTACCAGACCATAAGTCTTTTTACTTTAGTTCTACTGAGTTAAATTATGACGACTATAGCCAAGAAAATCCGCCTTATAGAGTAATATCTGACATTCTAACTAACTTAGATTCCTTAGATGGTACACGCATAAAGGCGCACGGGGTCTTGTTTGAAAGTCACCAGCGTATGATCTATATTGTTGCCGATGACAGCGATATATTAGAAACGACTAAGGGATTACAAATATCACCTGAATCTAATTTCTTCGATCACGCAATATTCGCTTATAATGTACCAAGTCATAAGATGTATGCGTATCGTTGTGAATGCCAGATTATCGGTACAATCACACACGCTGATAATCCAGAATTTGGCGCACAAATAACTCATATTGACCAAATTTTGATTAATCGTGGGAGCTATATAGAATGTTGGGACTACTCAAAACCCGAATATATTGAAAGCGATTAACACATGGTTCCAGTAAAACGATGATAAATGTTAGTATATTAAGTTAGCAAACCATCATCATGAAAATAGAGCAAGTATTAAAAAACCCTGACGCATACATCGGCAAAGTAATTGAGGTTGAGGGCTATCTCGTTGACTACCGCAGAATATCACCCTATCTGAATTACGTTAGCTCAACAGATTCGGTTGCTTATGAGGACTCGATATTCCTATCTGCGGAATGGGAAAATAGCATATTATCAAGTAGTATTTGGCGAATCCAAAATCCAACACCACACGACAAAGAGTTGCAAGTTATTTCAACTTATGTTCTTCGGTCTATTAAACGACCAGATATCCATAGCTATGAGATTAAACGCCGTATCAAAATTAGAGGAAAATTGATCCGCATAAACGAACGTAAATTTCAGGCGGATTCGGAGAAAATAAAAGAACGGTTTATCGACGAAATCTACAAGTTCCCGTTAGCACTTATCGAGATTGAAATGATGGACATTCATCGTGAAGCTGATGGTTTGTCGTTCTTCTATAGTAAATCGCTGGATAGGTATGACGATTTCGGGTCAATGGATTTAAACCTTACACCAATAGAAACCGTCCTCTCAAACTTAGATAACTTCAACGATAAACGTACCAAAGTACGTGGTGTATTGTTTGAGTATGGAGGTATCTATCTTGTCCCAAGTAATGATGATATGTTGAATCAGCACCTAGGAATTGATTTAAAGACAGCCGATATAAAGTACCCTGTATTGGGAGCGTATGTTGGTATCCCATCCAGAAAACCCTATGGCTTCCGTTTCGATTGCCAGATTATCGGTACTGTTGATATATCAGATAATCCTAAGTTTGGTGCAAAATTCACTCAGGTCGAACAACTCATTTTTAATTTTGGAGGATATCTTCAAGGATGGGACTACTCACAATATGAATATGTTGAAGGATTGTACTAACACATGGTTCCAGTAAAACGATGGCGCGTGATTGGCTTGGCGATTTTTATCACGCTGATATTTTTCATCACAGGTGCATTGACCCAACGCGAACAGAATGTGCCAGCCATCCTCGTTATGGGGACGTGTTGCGCTTCGGTTCCCCTGTCCGCATTTGCCATCGGCTATTGGGTCTACGTCAAAACGATTCGCTTACCGGATTGAGGCTATTCCTTTGCTAAAAACACAAAATATTATTTTATCCGTGTTATTGATAATAGCTTTTGGAATTACACTTTCTGCCTTGATTGTTTATTATAATAAATATTACAAACAATCAGTTCGCGCCCTTTCCCTTGATTCCTGTTTTGTTGATACTCAGATTGATGATGATAATCAACTAGTTTTTGAAGAAGCCCCCTATATTGGAAGTGCATCAATTAACCCAGAAAATGCAGATGATTTAACACTTATCAATAGATCAGGTACCCTTCTTCCCGCCACCACTTTTACCTCGGTTGCTTTCAATAATGATGCCAGTCTGTTAGCGTTAGAAGCTGATATTCATCTGCGAGGAATAATTAATACTTACACGGGTGAAGTTATCTGGAGCAATGAATTAGCGCGGGGTGTAGGTGGATTAGCATTTACAGAAGATAACGAGCTTTTAGGACTGGGATATAGTGAAGTATTTTATTTTGAAGACAATGACACATTATTCAATTATTCATTAGGCAACAACATAATAGATACCAGTCTCGCGAGTAATGGAAATTGTGTTGCAGTTGGGGCAACCGACGGATCCATAAGGTTTGCAACTATAGATACAATGGATGATCAGATTGGAAGCATCAATGCACCTAATGATATTGCTAATGTTACTTTTAGCAATGATGGGATATGGCTAGCATATAGTACCTCTGGTGATTGGGATTCTGGCGGACCCGCAGTATTTTCATTGTGGAATTTGCAACATAACACTGAAGTTCTCAGAACACGATTAGAAACTGGGAATTGGAGAGAGGCAGATATTGTATTTAATGCTAATTCTCAGTTACTCGCAGTTTCATATTACGACAGGGTTAATCTCTACAACACCGCCAGCGAAGAACTAATATTTATATTAGATGATATCGGGACAATAATAGACCGTAATATAAGTCAATTGGCATTTAATACTAATGGATCTCTCCTCGCAAGTGGTACACATGATGGTGATATTTCATTATGGGACACTGAAACAGGCGAGATGATTGCGAATTATCAAATTAATAGCGCAGTGCTTGACTTAGCATTTAATCAAGACTCACGTAACCTACTTGTAATCGGTGAAACGGGTTCCCTTTGGTATTGGGGAGCAGAATAATAGCATGGTATAAAATAATCCCAACGCAGACAGAATATAGCCCCTGTCCGCGTTTGCTATTGGGTCTATGTCAAGACCATTCGTTTACCCGATTAAGTGCAGTTTCGTCTGCCGACCATGCAACCAGCGCATCTCGCCATTTTGCAACACAGCGTCTTCTTCCAGCGCAATCCGCACCTCTTGATTATCCCATTCCGGCACGTTGCGCTTGGCATTCAGTTCAATTGAGTAGCAGGTGTTGTCAAACAGTTCATACGCCCCAAGCCCAGCGACACCACCCTGCATATCCCACATGCCGATTATCATCCCCGCCGCGTGCCCATGATAGCCGAGTGCGTGCGTATACACTTGTGGGTTAATGCCCTCATCAATCGCCCGTTCCCGCACATTACGCAGAATTTGATCGCCGCTTAAGCCAATTGTCATCTCGTCCAAGTGGATGTCTTGCAAGCGATTCGCATCAGCCAACGCCAGCTTTACCCCCTCTGGCGCGTCAGTTTCATTGGGTTTCAGCACATAAGCATGTTGTTGTTGATCGGTGGCTAAGCCAAGGTAGTAGAATCCAACATCACAATGCAACAAGTCTCCCGGCAAGATCAAAGTGCGCGGATTTTCGTCATCATACGCTTGCCCCTTCGCTTGGATTTCCATGCTCGGCTGGAACCATGCCTGCAAGCCCATATCGTGCATCGTTTGGCGCATCCACCACACAAGGTCATCGGTAGTCGTAATTCCGGGGTGAATCACTTTAGTGGAGAACATTTCCGCAATGATGGCGTGACCGATTTCGACCAATGTCGGATACGCGACGATTTCCGGTGCAATCCGCCGTTCCAACCAGCCCACACACAGCCGATCCGCAGGTTTAACGCGGGACATCAAGTCATCGCCGAGCGCATTAGCGATTTCGGTGTATTCATTGTGGCTGAGTCCATCACCAAAGGCAGTCGTCTCTGAGATGTTCAAGCCAATTACTTTGGGATCACGTTCGGTCACAACTCGCTTCAAACACTCAAATTGCGATTCCTCGTCTGGATTCCAACCCGTTTCGTAGAATCCGGCAAGTCCATAACGACTCAATGTGAATCGCTCATAATTGTCATCGTCGTCAATGTGAAACACCAAAATCGTGCGCCGACGGGCAGACATCTGCGGTTCCGGCAAGAGGGTCATAATCACAGGGTCTTCATTGTATTCACGCGCCACCACAAGCCACATATCAATCCCTTCACGGCGCATAATCTCCGGCAACACCGTGTCCAAGCGATGCAACAGCCAGCGATTCGTGATGTCGGCTTGCTGACGTAGAGGCAACAATTTACGTTTGAATCCGTCCAAAGCAGTCATAATTTACGCTTTCTGGTAACATATTATTTATGCGTGGATTATACCGAATATACAGTGGCTCGATCCGAATTGGACTCAACACACAGCATGAGTACAACCACTTTTTTCAAATTAGCGCGTGAAACTAAATTGAATATACTTAAATCAACATCGGTGTAATGTTGAAGGTAATGTTAAATCATGGCACGTTATCAAAAGACAACAGCAACTGTACGTGGTTCACGAATAGGTACGGCAATTGGGCACAGGACAGGTATGACCTATTATCCAGAGATTACGTATCAATATAGTGTCAATGGCACAGAATACGTCAATAATCGTTACACACAAAATTTAGTAGCGAATGGAAGACAAGCACCTGTTCAAAAAGTCCTTGATAAATACCCACAAGGGTCATCAATCCAAATTTACTACAATGTCGATAATCCGCGTGACTCTTATGTGCAAAAAGGGTTCGGACGTAGCGTAAACTTGATCTTATACCTTATGCTATTCGGTAGTCTCGCATTGTTAGTATTTGCTTTACTAGCCAGTGGCACAATCACATTTTAGGATTAATTAATGACACCCATCACCTACTCAATTGTGATTAAGCGTTCCAAAGAGGATGTATTTAATTTCGTGACTGATTTCCGTAATGATACTAAATGGTGGAAACCAGTTGAGCATACGGAGAAAATCACGGATGGGGATGTGCAGGTTGGTACTGAATTTTTACAACATGCTAAAGTGATGTTCATCAAAGTACAAAATCATCTTAAAGTCACGGCATGGCATCCAGTTGATTATGTCGAATTTATCAACGAAAGTAAGCAACTCGCCTACTCACTGCGTTATGAATTTGAGACAGTGGATAATGGCACCAAGTTCACATTACATGCCGAATTGGAAATGAAGGGGCTATTACGCCTACTCAAACCCTTCACGATGCGGAGTTTAGATAATCAATTAGAAACCTATTTCGGCGTATTAAAGCAATATCTTGAGCAATAAGCAATAAATTTAATCCTCTAACGCCTGTTTCAGCGCCGCGAATTCATCAGGAATCCCAGCGACCTGTGCATGAAATTGCTCATCGGGTTGATTGGGTAATTGAAATTGCGTGAAAATATACTCCGCACCCTCACCATTAGGGATAACCCGTGATGGCACAACAACTTCGATTCCTTCTCTGGGTGAAATATGCAGATCAATCACGCCTGCTGAGGCATCAATCACATAACGCAATTTGAAGGTACGCGCATCTGGTGATGTCACCGTCCACCAATCGCCCTCTGCTTTTTCGATGTGCTTACAGAAGTAAATCGCCCATATCGGCAAATTCTCCGGGTTTGACAAAAAATCGAATACATCGCTGGCATTACGATTAATCGTGACTGTCTGTGTATTTGATCGCATATTTCCGTTTGTCCTATTCGGATAACTATCGTCAGTATCCATATCCATCAATAGCGTTAACCACACTTTTAAATCGACAATCTCATGTGGATTCAACATCGAAGCAACACGCGCATCTAGTTCTGTGTAAGCATCAACAGCAACACCCTGAAAATTACGTGCATCTTCGGTCAAATAAATCCGAAAAGCACGCCCATCTTCTGGGTCACGTTCACGGGTGACGAGACCATTTTTCTCCATCAACTTAATTAATGTGGTCATGGTCTGTTTGCTGAGTCGAGCACGTTGGGCAAGCTCATTCATACGAAGTCCATCTTCAACATATAAAGGGAGTAATATCGCCCCAGATGCCGATGTCACATGCCCATAGCCTGCTTGAATAAAGCGTTCAAATAACAATTCATTCCAACGTTGTGATGCCTTCGCCAGCAAATGTCCGAGATTATTTTGTGCCCACTCTTTGATGTTCATATTGCCTCTACACACAGATAGTACGATATAGGACTAATTTTGTCAATCAACATCTATTTGAACATTTAGCGCGATAAAAAACAATCGACTTGGCTATTTTTAAAGTTGGTTACTAGCCCATAGCAAACCACGCCGGACAATTTCTCGTGCTTCTGGAACATCGAAGTCTTTCATATTATGCCCAAGAGACGAGTAGAAGACGTTCCCTTTACCCCATTGGCGTGTCCATACAACAGGCATGACGGTTGCATCAATCCATGCGCAGTGTTCACCGCTGAAAGTTGTTGTTGCGAGGACTTTATTTGAAGGATCAACATGCAAGTAATATTGCTCAGAGTGCATGGCAAAATCTGATAATCCGGCTGTAATAGGATGATCGTTATCAGTGATTTGTACCGTGTAGTCAATCATGTTTCCCGGATGCGCCACCCATTGCCCACCGACCATGAATTGATAGTAAACACTCTCACGGAAGGCATCTGCCATACCACCATGCCAACCGCCAATATTCACACCTTCTTCGATAGCCGT
>WURV02151109.1:0-17342 GCA_011762755.2 Epimenia babai | reverse complement strand
AGTTAGTATACTGGTTGGAGCGGGGTTTGAACCAGGGACCCCTGGATCCAAAGTCAAGCGCTCTAACCACTACGCCAGCTGCCCCCTGACGCACGGTAACTGCAAACATTGACATGAAGAACTCAAGAACCATCAATCGTGGCCCTAATTATTATCAGTGCGTACAACTCAAAACTCACGGGTGTCGCTGTGACCGTAGACGTTAGCAGGCAGTATTTAAAACTAATGAGTTGACGCCCTAACATTTCGGGGGAAGAGCGATTGTCACCTACACTTCCAATAACCATACTCTATTCAACCGACTTCGAATAGTTAATCTGAAATGTCTACTATAAAAAATTAGCTCATGTGTCAATCACGCACCAAGGACAACTAGTTTTATTAAAGGACACAAACACCGAATGAAGCATTTTTTATTCCCAGCAAAAACTGTGCGTCCTCCTGCCGCATCCATTACTACTGGAATAAATTCTAATTCTTATCCACACGTTTTAACGTTTTAATCGTTCAACTCCTAACAAACATACAATAAATGGGCACATTCAACTTGAACTATCCATATTGAAAATTAGATAAGTAAAAATAAATGCTCAAAATAAGTAATTCATGAATAGAGTTTGCTATAAAATTTCTATGTTATGTATAGACTGCACCAGTTCCTATGTTATGTATACCACAAGAAATTTATTGAATAATAAAATACATGAAAAACGCTTTGATATAATGTATATATACTTTAACGATTATATTTATAAAATTCACCGAAAATCATTTGACCCATCCGAATACGAGATCATAACTTTCACAATAATCTATATCTTACTGTAAGTGGACTTATTTCCACAATATTCGAAATATCTACCGTAACATTGAAGCGTATGTCGAAACGGCTCTAACGTACTTATATTGTCAGACATAGATGGAATATTTCATATACACATGAAACAGTGGTTATTTTGTTGGTTAGGTGAATTCCAAGGCGATCGTTGTGTGGGCCATGCTTGGCTTTTCAAAAAACTAACATGTTCGGTTAACACGAAGTACGAATTGGTGCCCAACGCCCACGGACAGTCTATTGCACACTCCGCTGTGATAGTTGTTGATTATTTACAATAATCTGACGAGATAGCGCAGGGCTAAGCGCCATGGAGACATTCACACAGCGTCCGAGGCTCAGCCACAGGCAGTGGGAAGAAACCCTTACTGACCTACAACGGTTAGTAGTACTCCCACAACCAGACAGGGCTTAGGGCGCCTTTGTCGGAAAACGGCACAAATAGTATATTGGCTAGAGAGGGAAATGGGCGAGGGTTTTTCTGGATTCAAGTCAAAAAGGTCCAACCACTATGTAACTGCCTCCTAAATCAGTAATAAGTATACAGATACACTATAATTATATCGAGCTTATATTGTTATACCATGTCCTATCTTATGGGGCCCTATAACATGCCCCCATCGCTGAACTCGATGTTGAAACGCTAGACGGCGAGAACAGGGAGATGAACAAACGAACATAGAAGGAAAAAGATGACAATTTGCTCGAATGAATAGGAACTAGTATTCAAATGTATAGTTCATTATAATTTGTTATCTTTGACATAATTCAAAACTGATGACCGACAGTTGACGATCGTCAGCTCATTTCTGGCAGTTCACCTTGCCATCTTGTATAGACCTCACATAAAATCCTTGTAGAATAGATTAAATACAATATGATGTGACTGCTGTATTCGATAGCAAATGGACGTTGAAAATCATGAAAAACGGCTCTGTTTGGGCTGAGTGGCTTTAATATTGTTCGATTTACAATGCATGAAACAAGCCCACCGGATTAGATAAGCTGCACAGAGCGGGCTAGTTCATGCAGCATCGTTATTATTTGTTTGAATACATACTGAACGATCTGCCCAATACGAGAACTTTGTCCTGTAAGGGCGGCCGTAGTAGTACCAGTCGATTGTGCCTTCTTCCCAGTTGTCGGACGCTCCAACCCACCGGTCTCCGGTTATACTGTTACAATACGTAGTTCCACTCATGGAGTAACTCTGGTAACTCTGGTTACAGAGTCACGTGATTAGATCGCACAAAAATCTATATTATTTGTACATTATCATACAAATAACTAAAAACAATGGATGATTATGATGGTTGGTTGGGGAAATGCTCTAGGAAATCTTCAAATCTTCGAGTCCGAGATGGCAGCACCAGAAAGAGCTCCCATTAACCAACAAGAATTATCCCTAGCTACCCCAACATTTTTCACTTAAAATACTAATAACTCTAAATACCACTATTGATATACATCAGCACACAGTAGGCGCAGTGTTTATACATATTAATTATACTGTTCTTCTCACTTTGGAAAATTTAATGTTTCTGATAGTGTGTAGGTATAGACTGTATCATATTCTGTGCCTGTGTTTCTAGATTCGATATCTGTGTTTGCGACAACACAATATGCGCGCCGCGCCTGCACGTACCGGGCCTTGTTGAGTTCGGTGATGATGGCGCGATTATTTAAATTAG
Organism: Epimenia babai; assembly: GCA_011762755.2. Classification (NCBI taxonomy): domain Eukaryota; kingdom Metazoa; phylum Mollusca; class Solenogastres; order Cavibelonia; family Epimeniidae; genus Epimenia; species Epimenia babai. Next base: position 14,816 of record WURV02151109.1, on the reverse strand, counting down.
CCATCATGGCGCCGAGGTCCTTACATCGCTTCAACGCATCGAGCCACGAGAGACGGGACTGGAGAAGGAAGAAGCAACGATCCCCAACCACGATGCCTCGCTCACTACATTTTGGGTTGCGGAAATCACGACGACTCGATCCACCTAGTTAATGTTGATAACTCGTCGTAAAAAATCATCGAAAATCATCGTACGATTACAATAATTAGAATGTTCATATGGAGAATATCTCGCAATAACGATAATCGTAGAAAGAAATTTCGTGTTATAAAGATCGCGAAAACCACGCTATTTTTTAGTCATCCGCTGGCATTGTTTGGTATTATATATAACAGTAAATCTACAAAACTAGTGGCTCCAGGATTGATCGAATAAAGCATAATATCAGGACTATCGTACCCAAAGAATAATGACAATAAAAGGAATTTATTCGAATAACATACAACTATAAGTAAGGAATGAAGCTGAGAAAATTAAGATTGTAACAAAATGTGCATATAGTGTTAAATGGTATGTCACTGGAAATGCATTATCGATCATGACTCGCGATGCGACACCTATCGCCAAAAATGTTCTTGGAATTGCGAGGCGCGCCAAAATTAAAGAAAACTCGCAATACGTCGGTCGAAATGACTCGAGCATTTACATTCTTACACATTATACGGGTGAGCCATAAAGATGTAATCGGCTATAACTTTTTTTATTTTTGATATATTTATGTAACTTTTCTCTATTGTGAGGCAGTGTATACGGTTTCACTTACTGTGTATGGGGAGAGTAAACGTAGTCAATATAACGAGAAGGCAAAAAATGACGTGATCAGCCCACATTCTGGGCGCTCGAGGCGCCATTATCGTCGCACCTTCCAGCGTCCTAGACTATGACTTAGTCACCGAGTCTGCGTACTGTAAAACACCAGATGCTTCATTCGCTGAATTGATTTTAGCAGTTAATTAATGACATGTTAATGCATTATTGACGCAATAATTTCACTAAAGATAAAAGTTCTTAAATGATACCCCGTACATTTTAGCATATTTTGTCTACAAGATAGGAAGGAACGATGTTCATATTATAATATGAACAAGTAACGCCATGCTCACTCAGGATCTGCAACGATATTTTTTCCATTTACTACCATGTCTTAATATTCCTGACAAACCATACTATAATAACTAATCTTTAACGCTTTCTTTAATATTTTACTGTTTCTATTCTTATTCTTCCATAAACGGATAAAACAGGAAACACTCCCTTTTCCCGACATGAATGAAAAACTATTTGTTTAATAACAACGAAAATAATTCAGCTTTAGAAAAAAACATGATACTAAAATTACATATATGGAAACATTTATTTGTATTTGAATATAATTAGGTGGGATATATACAACATAGTATCTGTGCCAAATAAAGCCCCTTTCTTAATACATACCTGTTACGGCGATGTTTTCTATGAGTCTACGCAAGTCTTCTCTCTTGAAAGGGGGAGATGTCCCTATGAATCAGGGCCCCCAAGCGTCGGTTTTTATACTTAGGAAATGTACGTGGCTATAGACATAAGTCGCCAGATGTGGGCAACAACAAAAGACTAATCTGCTGAAAATATTTACATCTAAGTCCACGAAATATGTCGGGCGATCTGGCGATTAGGCACGAATTTAAAGGACACGGGACGTATAGCTAATTCTAGACATATCTGAGCTGAAGAAAAACCGGTCAATGAGAGTTAGAATATGGCTTGAAGCTATAAAGTTCATATTTTAACGATGTGGGGCAAAGACATCTTCTTCCGGATTCAGAATTCCAAAAAATATGAGGGGTCGAAGCTAAAGTTGTGAGACAGCTCTTTTAGTTACATTTAGGCTTCTGTAATTTCGCGCTGTAACTATTTTAAGCCTACAATTAGGAATTGATCCCTTTTATTTTGTCGAAATGCCATCAGTTTTGTGACATGTGCATAAAATGAACATTTTTCGGGATGGGTTATTCAATATTTACTCCTTCATGTGAAATGAAAAACGTCTAGTTGTTGCCACTACCGACATATTGACTTGGTGATCACGCTGTAAGAATAACGGAATTGGAAGCAACGGAAATAACTGGCATTTTTGTCGTCTGACCCGCAGTTACTCACAGGAACAAAAACAGGCACAATAAACAGTACTTTTTTTCCAGTACGTTACGTTAGTTTCGACGCAAAATATAAGGGGTAAAATATTCCGACAAACTTTAGGGAGTTTTTGGCAGCAGCCTTTCGCCATTTTGGAGGGAACGAGTGGTTTTAAGACGTACTAATCGCTTTATAGCCCAGACCTGATGACGTCGATATTATTAAGGTATCGAGCGTGTTCATACCGTAGGTTAACAATAGGATTAACTCACGTTACAGGCGCTGTTGCCGGATTAGGCGGGGATTGATACACAATTGAGCCGCATCAAATCACATAGATTATGAGACCTATTATGTGATATCCTTCCACGCGCATGCTTTGTGGTGATATGCCACGTTTCATAAATCAATGATGACTTATGTGGTGTCTTATTATATGTATAAGCGTCATAGCTACTGCTTTAAACTCGAAAGAAATGGTACCTCAAAGCAACACATCATTGAAGGAGATAAACATACTTGGATACATTCGAAAGGTCGGCCAAAAATCAAAATTAACTAGCTTACGTAAGAAGACAACACTATTATTATTATAATCAGGGATTTAAGCTTCTGCCATTGGAGGTCTAACTATCTCTTAACAGGGGCAGACGACAGAACGGCTGAATATGGGATCTTCCGACATCAATCCTTGTATTTGGCACTGGTAACTTGCTTACTTTTTTGAGGAGACTACTTTCCTTGCGTATAGCTTCAAAGTGTAAAAGTTCTCTATTCTAGATCGAGGGCGGAATTAGGCTCGTTGAGGCGATCAGATATATTAAATTCTGAGGCTACCCATCCCTTTTAAATTACATCAACTAGTCGCATAAAGTTTGAATATATATATAAGCCTTCAAATTATATGAAAATAATATTGTCTATTAATTTGTATTGTAATAATGAACAATATGTTACTGAATTACAAATGCATGATACCGAAGTATTTAAGTTATATATGTATCGTATCGAATAAGTTATAACTTTAAACTTTTTCGGCTCCTTTCAGATTGTGAGATTTTGTGCTTAAGTTTATTTAGCTTAACCAACATCCGGTGTTGCACGAGATGTTCGTTTGGCTTCATATTCTCTCGATGATCAATATCTTTGACCGAATTAAGTACCGCAAATAGCCTACAAGCCGGATGAAGATAATTACAAAAAACATTTTATTGAGTAAATATAGGCCTTATTAATAAAAGAAACAATGCTGTAAGTTGGATAACGACCCTTTTATGCTATATAGGTGTAGTCATCGCTCGACCTTGCATTGGAATCGAATACGTTCATCTAAATTTATACCCAACCTTCAGCCCGCGTATAACCACATAAATCTATATTTAGTTTTTCAATTCACATCAATAACTGATGATGTCATTATCTTGACGTCATCATTCAGCCTATCCAAAATAGTGTGAAGAAATAAAAAAGACAAGTTTTGTCAATATGTCATGCCATCATCTCCGATGACAAAGGCTACAAGATATTCCAACGCCTTGCAATGAATCCGTTGCACCTCTTGTCAATATTTTTGGCGAGCGCAGGAGTGACCATCTTCACGATTGTCTTTTTACGAAGAAGGTCATTCTACTCCTTGCACGTGCGTTCTTGGTGTTACATCTGGTAAATTGTAAATATACATGTTATGTGTTTGTTTTTTGCCAGGATAATCTATAAATACAGATGGTAAAGTCATAATTGTATTTTTATTTTACATTTCCACACCATTTTTCAGCATACTGCATTTGATCATGCTTATGGCAACGAGAATACCAATATCAAATTCATTATCAACGCTACAGGGAAATGCGCTCAAAAAACTTACCTCATGTTTGTCGTCTGCGTTGGAGTTGCCCAGTTTCGTGAACGTAAAGCCATACGCGAAACGTGGGGGTCACGCGCTCATCTCGACCAATTTAACTTTGACTTGATCTTTCTCGTCGGGCTGTCAAAAAATAACGCTGTACAGAAAGACATTATGTCCGAAAGCAGAATCAACTCGGACATAGTTCAATACTCATCACTCGATACGTACGCGCGACTAACGATAAAATCGATCGCGATGCTCAAATGGGCGAAGCATTTCTGCCAAGACGCTACCTTTATCGGCAAGGTCGACAGCGACGTTTATATTAATCTAGACGCGGTAAACAGAGAACTTCGCGCCGGACATCCCAACCTCAATGTCATACTTGGGAGAGTAATAAAGAAGGGACCCGTTGTACGTGACAACAATTCGCGATATTATGTCTCTCATGAAGAATACAAGGACGATAAATATCCTATGTATTTAGCAGGTTCGCTCTATTTCCTCTCGCCTTATGTTGTATCGAGACTCTACGACGCAGCATTAGATACTCCTCTGATAAAGATGGAAGACGTATATATAACGGGAATTCTATTTGTTAAAATACCGGGAGACGCGTACAGGTACAGGGACGTCCCGGGAATTTGGAACGAATTGCCATCTCCGAGGGGGTCAGGGATTGCTAGAGTGTTGGCAGCGCATAGAATTGGCGTAAAGCTGATGTACGTTATGCACGGAGAGTTTTATAATCCAAGAAAAAAATCGTGTTAAAGTCTGCGCTACCAGGCCAGTATGGGATGTAAGCTTGTATATCTGTAATCTGCGCTACCAGGCCAGTATGGGATGTAAGCTTGTATATCTGTAATCTATATATTAATATGATTATGTTTATTATTATATGTTACGGGGGTAATTCAGGAAATTGGTCGAAAAAGATGGTAGAATATGTAGAATACCGAGAACTGTCATTAGTAAACGATACTTCAATCACTAGTAAGTATAACTATGAGATAGAGTGAGGGGAGCACTTATATCAGATGATGATACATATATCACTCAATAATTATTGCCACAATATCAGCATCATTGTCAATTGCACCTAAAGTCCGTCGCACTAATCAATACACATTTCTCGGCTTCGTTAATCGTACCGTGACGGTTCTTAATCATTGCACAATACAGCGTCTGTCAGTTGTACATCTTTGCAGCTGGATTTCGGTTTACCGTGCCTTTTTGTCTATACAGCTCTTCGCAATCCCGTTACCAGTGATGTATATCAATCATTATCCATTCGTTGTACATCACTAATACACAGCCCGTTTCCATTTACTAAGTTGTGCTGTAAAATGGCGTCACTCGCTTCACTCCGCCTCGTTCACTTGTTAAGTGTTCGTAAATTATTCGATCTATTCTGTTGTACCTTGTTAACAAATGTTCAACTTTGTAACCATTATTTTTACTTTTTCCTACATATTCCTAGATAGAGTTGACGCTTCGCTACATTTGCACCAGGTTGCGGGAAAGACAGTTATTATCTAGTGTCTCTTTTGTACAGCTTCCTGCAATCCGCGAGCAAAATGTCTTTTTGAATTATGAAGACGTCTATTTTCATTTTCGTTCTCTTCATTCTTACCTGTTGCTATACAGACATGTTCTCCACGGTGAAACGTCTCGTTTACTTCATCATGGATCATGTCGTTGGCCGTTAATCATTCTTCCTCAATGATTCCGCATTTGAACGTCACATGTGTTATGTGTTGTTGGTGTGAGCGATATATCCATTATAATCCTACAACCACTTGTCTAATTATCGAAATCTATTCAATCATTCATGTCGTTGACATTGTTCATTTGTCCATAAGAGTGGGACCACTAGTGAAAGATGACATGAAATAAAATTTCATTGATTTATAGTGCCCTTTTAACACATGGCTGTCAAAGACACTTTACAAATTTACGGTTACTGTGATTAACTAGAAATACAAGAAATACAGTTCAAAATCGAACTCGGTATATCATAAATGAGTCGAAAATAAAAGAGATATATATCGCATGATCACAGATAAAGAAAATATAACTAAACATATCGGATCGTACATCGTAGGATATCATATCGAGATCGGATAGTGTCACAGTGTCAGACATAAAATCACGCTGTAAAACTATGTCAAATATGACTCAAATAATACATAATACGCAAAATATGGCAGGGAATTAGATAAAATGCCAATCGATATAAATCAAACAAGACTATAAATACAAAATTGTTATATTCTAATATTTTAATATACTTTATCGTCACTTTTGAATGTTAAACCGTGAAACATTGTGTCTGTGTTTGAAAGATTGAGCGAATCCCAATATATTTCTAAGATCATCAGTAATAAGATCTCGTTGAACAAGTAGTATTTTGCACAAGAATGCCACCTTATGATTTTTGGCGATTTTATATCGTTGATATAACGTTGGGAGTTTTCCAACTTTCGACCTCCTTCGCCGATTTTTTTAGTCCGGAATCGAGAGAGATTTATCGGTATGGGTTGGCACGAAACTTTAGAAAAATTCGGTCGTCGGGAAAACGCTTTGCTGAATTCCATCTCACATTGAAGACTTCCGTGTCTATGAGCATAATAGGAACAGGTACGAAGGTAAATGGCTAGATGTGTTTATATCTCAATCAATACGCGTACGCATTGACATACATTGCTCTAATGAATTATCATAACCTACTGCATTAAATATGCTGAATCAAATTAGTTCATGCATAAATACAGTGAAAATAGAGGAATGAAGAGAGGAGAGTAACACAAAGGTAGTTTATTTTCGGTATTATATCGATAAATACATCATATATCAATATATAAGGTATGATGTATGAATATACAGCAGTTGAAAGCGGTGGTGTACGTTGACAAGTCAGAGGGAAGAAGGCTTTATAAAGGACGCCAACGAATTCATGTTACCATGAATATGTTTTACCGGTACTTTTATTTTGGCTAAGTCGGCGTGACGAATTTGCATCAAGTACATAGCTTTTGAATATGAATATAGAAGCTTATGAATTGCAACCAACCAGCTGCAAGATCGGAAGACGGCGCTCCATAACAACTTCCTTATCCTGTTTCGGAATACTTATGTGACTAGTTACGAAACAGTGGACCGGTCAGAGTCTTGCCCCGCCGATTCGTCCTCGTCGTTACTCCGTAGCCAGTAATTTTGGCCGTTGGCGTCTTTTTGCATGTTTATACGCTCATTGCATCCCGCCGTCAATCCATGTCTTGATGTTGTCGACCCACTGCATCTTCCGTCTTCCCACCTTGTTCTTTGCCCAGCGGAATAACTAACATTTATTTTTTCATCAATAACTAGTGATGTCATTATTGCCATGTCGTCATTTATCGAGAATTGCGTACAGAAATGACGAACAAGTTAAAAACTATAGTCAGAGATAATAACATAATTTCGGGTCACAAATTTTATAATCGGTGATTCTTTAAAGTTACAAATTGGCACGCGTTCCGATGAAGACTAGGAGACTGTTGGCGACATTTTTGGCGACCGCGGCAGTAACTCTCGTTTATATATGCAGACAAGCTTTTATCACTTTAACTGTACGTGTTTAGTGTAATTATCGCGATATTACACTGTATTTCACGAGCGAAGTCTGAATATAATATAATATAATAAAATAATAAACCTTTCTTTAGAGTGCCGTATTATCCCTTGGTCAATAATGACAAGGTGATGTCGACGACACTTTACAATGTAACTAGCTTAAAACATAAACTTATGAAGTTATGTGCAATTTTGGGAGTACTGCAATGCCTAGTCGTGGTTTTACACTTGAATAAACTTGTACAATATACACACACTTACGCTGTTGACTACTTTGAATTATGAATAATTACATGTAAATATGTAATACTATGTGAACTACGAAAAACTAATGAACTATGCCGTAAGTCTATGTGTAAGCATGCGTGAAGAGAAGAGTGTTGAGTTTGGACTTGAAAATGTTGAGAGTGGGAGATGTTTTGATATCAAGAGGGAGAGCATTAAAGAGTAAAGCGGAGTTGAAGGTAAAAGTACGATCGCCGAAGTGTACTCGCTTTGATCTTGAATGAAGCGGATAAATGTAAATTATATTTTCCTTCTCTCTGTATCTTCCACTTTTCAATCCTTTCCTCTCTCTCTCTTTGTCATTACCCTTTTCTTCCTTTTCCCTCCTTTTCCAAATATTAAACGTATTACTGTATCAACGCTGTATTCACGATCTGTTTCAGTACCTCGTATCAGACCAGAGCCTGCGTGACGGTATATTAAATATCGATTTCATTCTCAATGCTACTAGTAAATGCTCTACAAAGCCGTTCCTCGTAGTTATCGTCTGCGTTGGCGTTGCCCAGTTTCGTGAACGCAAAGCAATACGCGAAACGTGGGGGTCACGCGCTCATCTCGACCAGTTCAACTTCGAGTTGATCTTTCTCGTCGGGTTGTCAAACGATGACGCTATACAGAAAGACATCATGGCCGAAAGTAACATCCACTCCGATATAGTTCAATACACATTACTCGACACGTACGAACGACTAACGATGAAGTCGATCGCGATGCTCAAATGGGTGAAAGATTTCTGTAATGAAGCGAATTTTGTAGGTAAAATATACGGTGACGTTTATATGAACATCGAGGTAGTGAATCAAACACTCCACGCAGGATATCCCAGCGTCAGGACGTGTCTAGGCCACTTAAAGAAAAGATCAATAGTAATGCGTGGCAACAAATCGCGCGACATTGACCTCGAGGTTTATGCGGATGGTTCAACGTATTTTCTTACGTCAGACATTATAACACCACTGTACGAGGCTGCTTTAGACACGCCGACGCATGACCAGGAGCATGTCTTCATTACTGGCGCCTTATTTCAAAAGATAAATTCATCTACATACCGCAACCTACCAGGAATACTCTCCGAACCGCCACCCCCAAGAAGATGCGCCAACACTAGCATATTGTCTAGCTGTAAAGTCAACATCGATCTCATGTACGCGATACACGGAATGTTTTATAAAAACGATAGAATTACCCATAGACACTCCGTCTAGAATAACCTACTTCCAGGTGACATGCGCACATATAACGTACAAGTCTATATATTTAGTAACTACGCGCCTGTATAATACACATGCCTCTAGTTAGTAGCTAAATCTTGAGAAACGGGATATAGCTGAGCGAATAAAACCTTACACTCACTCTCGCTAATATATCAGGTATATCATGGGAACAGTCATAACAGACATAACAATTTAACCCGGGACATTTTCACGGACTTCGTAAAATGTTTTTCTTCCGATTCAAATCCGTTATACTAGCTCGTTCATCAATATACCTTATTGTCAGACACGTTAATATGGCTAACTAACATTACATCACAAATGACATCTGATGTGCCAAAAGCGAAGCATTAAAAACACAAAGTCCGCTGTCATGGCGGCGCGAGTTAGAACAGTGGCGGATATGGGATAGCAGATTTTATCGATTTGAATTGTTTTGGTAATTTAACCGGCCCAGGCATAAAAAGGCTATAGCCTTATTGGCGCAGGTATTGATATTTGGAATATTCTCACAGTAGAGTCTTTTAAAACGTATGTTATATATCTATTTGGACAGAAAAACGTCTGCCCTGTAGCTCAGTTGGTTGAACACCCGACTAGTCAACTGGAGATCGTGGGTTCGAGTCCCATCGGATGTATAGGGTTTTCTGCGCATGTCTCTCCGGTTACTTAGAGAACCACAAACACAATCAACATTGAATAATCTTTTATCTTTATTGAATTCAATAGGCCTGAACCATATCAGGTTCGTAGGCTCACACAATACAGCAATGATACAGCAAACGCTAAAAGAAAATACAGTAGTCTATGTGAGAAGTAGGTATACAAAATATGAACATACACTTATTAATAAATTGCAATTAATTTAAAAACCTTACGTTGATATAGAAAACACCCCAAACATCAGCCATTCAATTTATAGTCTACAATGCTTGTTAGAGATATCGGCTCACCGATTAATGGTTGGTACCGCACATTTACCCCGCACTTTTAGTGAGACCACTAAAACTTGCCTGTTCAGAATGACGTTCGCAACGCACGACTGTCGTCAACAAGGTGGGAGAACTGAACTGTCATTTTATCAAAAAAATAATCTACGACCCGCCATAAAGGTCAGATATAATTTTAGGCCTGAATATCACAGAACAACTCGTCAGGCGTCTAATATTGTGCGTGTGTAGAGTTTTCTAGGCGGTGATAAACATGACACAGGCCTACCCGGTACTCATTTATTGTTTTGGAATTTACTCGAACACAAGGTTCTCTACCGGTAAATAGTAGACCTCCAATAACCGACATACATTGAGTGTTATATAGGGACACAAAAAATGACAAGGGGTGGAAATAAACGCACATATTTGGCTATTGCTATTGACTTAACACTCACCTTTATAAAAGGTAAAGGTAAAATACCACTTTTATAGACCGCAACTATCAGCCAAAAAAGGCTCTCAGATGCGGTTTACAAATAAATGTTTTTGGCAGCTTGTCAGCGCGTATACGGAACCTGTTCTGTGTAAGGTGGAGATAATCAAAATAAAATACGTTGTATAACTTAGTTCGCGTTTAAGCCCCTTGGTCTATCTACGTAATTTGTCTATCATTTGTAAAAGACCTGAAAGTCTGATTGGTATATGTTGAATATTCATTAGCCCTCATTTACAAATAGGTTTGAAGATGTAAAAATCCAATGAAGAATAACTATCTCTAAAGCCGTTACACGATTTGTGTTTATCACCACGCCTTCATTGTAAATAGCGGTATCCCACAAGTCAGCGTTAGGATCGGTGTTCTTCATTGTATAGGTGTATTAATATCATAGATTAAGCAGTCAAAAGCCACATGAATATTTGAAATCACAGAGTATTTATAAAGGTGAAAGATTTAATTATAAAAATGGCAGACACGTCTACATAGTGTGGTAGATTTGAGAAAAAGTTGCAAATGTTTTTCATTGGTGATAAGAACATATGTCGACATTTATGGTATACTAGAATGGAATGGAAACATAGTATCGAAGACACCTTACTAGATGTTTGTGAAGACAAAAGAGATTTCGAACCCCGACCAATAATACGAGTAGGTTAGATTGTAGTAGTCGATGTACCAGAAGAGTCAAGACAGCTAACTAAGTACAGTAATAGGTATAATCGATACGTTCATATCATATCAATATAGAGAGGTAATTGGGGAAATATTTCGTAAGACCTTAGATAACGGTGTACATACTTGAAGATCCCGGTATTAAAAATATAATTTTATTGTGAATGTTTCAAAGAAGAGTGAAAAGTGAAAAGGGTGCTACTAGGACACGCTAAGTTAAACTATAATTATGATGAGTTTGGTTAGTGAGACTAAAGCTAACGACATTAGAGACAAGAATACTAAGCGGTGATTTTATCCGATTCTTTAAAATGTTCCGCGGTCTCGATAAAAAGTACCAAAGAAATTTTTTTATTGGACGTCGAAAAGTACAACCGGAGGTTTAAGTTTACTAACGAGAGATCGCGGCTCAATATACGAAAATACTTATTGGAAAACGTATAAATGATCGTAACAGCCTACGGTAAGGAGCGGTTACCACGAAGTCGCTCAATATATTCAAGAGTTACGTCGACAAGTATCTGTGAGAACGTAAGGAGCATTGTCACCAGTTGTCTTAGAGCCAGAGTCTTAGAGGTAAATTCATGTAATAAAATACTATATACATCTATTATATACATCTATAATGTTGCCAGGTTTGGTTGTTTGTCGCACTCGGCAACACGTTAACAAGCCGCACCGGTCAGTACGTAGACGGCCATTTACAGACCGCCCAGAACAAGGCCAACTCAGCCTAGGAGGGGTAGGCCAAGTCAGTACTGACAGTAAATGGGAATGTAGACTGACGCAGTAGGTAATGGATTGGTTCGGTATCTAAAGCGTCGCAATAAAAAGATCAGTACATGTCAGTGAGAATTTCGTGGCGCGGAATGATTTCACATTATTTACAATAACACGAAATAATGACAACTCTTCAAAAGAAACGCGAACGCGAGAGAAGTTTTTTATTCAATCTCAAAATCGTATGCCGCGTGTATCTTCTGTGTTTATTGATTAAATAAATAACTGTCAATCATAATGGGTGGGACCAAAAGTCGGCTTCATAGTAAGTCACAGGGACGATGACACGATGCGCATGATATTATAGATATATACATTATGTTAGATTATACGTTTAAACGCATCGCAATGAAGACGAAGCCGATGATTGCCACTTCATTGGTCGTCATAGCCATCTGTTCGCTCATCTTGTTTCTTAAAAGTTCGCTCCACACCGACCTCGTACAACAAAACCGAAGATCGCGCTCCACAAATGTACGTAATTGACGCACCCATCGATATGAAAATCGTTCCATGAAATTCTAGAGCATTGTGGACTTGATACAGGACAAAGGGCAAGCAATCCTAACCGAAAGGACGCTGGTTTGACACCGCCGTTGGTAATAATCTTTAGATATCGTTTATCCATTATATGTAAATAAACCCGAGTCTAAAATGGCCAGACGCTCGATGTCACTCGTAATATTTGAGTGTCGAAGGGATCGTATCGGGTCTGAATCGCTGCCACAAGTTGTACATAATATCTCCTTGATAACCTATATCGTTATTGAAAAGATATACTTGTATTTAAGGCCATAATATTCACGATTTTTTCAGAATACTACATCTTATCCGTCGGCTAGCAAAGCTAATGATTTATTCAGTGCCTCATTCATACTCAATGCTTCGGAGAAATGTACGGTAAAGCCTTTCCTTGTGTTTGTCGTCTGCGTTGGAGTTGCCCAATTTCGAGAACGTAAAGCCATACGCGAAACGTGGGGCTCACGCGCTCATCTCGCCCAGTTTAGGTTCGAGTTAATCTTTCTCGTCGGGCTGTCGGATGATAACGCTATACAGCGTGATATTATGTCCGAAAGCAGGATCCACTCGGACATAGTTCAATACTCATCACTCGATACGTACGAACGACTAACAATAAAATCGATCGCGATGCTCAAATGGGTGAAAGATTTCTGCAGTGAAGCGAAATTTGTCGGCAAAGTTGACAGCGACGTCTACATTAATCTGAAACAGGTACATAATCTTCTTACTAAGAAAACCTACAGGAAAACGTGCTTGGGTCAGTTATTTATCTCGGCACCCGTAGAACGTAAGATTAACTCGCGATATTACGTCTCAAAGGAAGAATACAACGAAAATATATACCCGAAATACGTATCGGGATCGCTATATTTTCTAACATCGGATATTATATCAGGACTGTACGATCTCGCTTTAGACACGCCGATTTTTAAAATGGAAGATGTCTACATAACAGGGATGTTATTTCAACGTATCCCATGGTCAAGACACTTAACTGTTCCGGGAATATCGTACACATCGCTAAACCCGGAGACGTGCGTTTTTGTACGAATGGTCTCAGTACATAGGGTTACTGTTTCTCTAATGTACGCAAAACACGGCCAGTTTTATGTTCCACAAAAATGCTGAAAATACGACATAAGACTGAAATAAAATACAGTAAGGAGATGAACGTTAAATAAACATAATAATAATAATACAAAATACAAAGAAAATTCGGTGATGTGGTCTGTGTGAATATTGTCACGATCGTGTGGTTGGTCATTGACAGTAGCTGCTAATGCAAAAAATCAATATTCAATCGACATTCAGTTATTCTATTCCTCAAGAATATATGGCGAGGAATGCTCCATCAGTTGAATCAATGATGAATCATTCACCCGACGAAGCATTTCCTTGTGTCTGCGAAAGCTCGTGTTTCAATAAACTCTTGTTAGTCTCATAAGGTACTACGGTCTTTTCCTTGTTCTTTACGTACATAGACTAACAAGGCTACCCCCGCTTGTTGTGACATTATTGTCAGTAGTTGACGGGCTTTCTGGGGATCGCTTTAAATAATAATAAAAAAAATTTGTCGGAAATCTGTTCGAATATGTTGAATTGATAGTAAATGGCCGTGTCACCATCGGTTACCGTAGCGAAACAAGCTAAAACATCACCGAAAATAACATATAAATCAAGAGACCGACAGGCTTGAGAGTGGAGTGTGTTAGGAAACGAAAAAAGTTTAACGCCTGCGCAATAATAAGTAAACAAGGTTCCGAGAGAATGGAACCAACGTGAATGCCTCAGGTACAGGAATGTCGCGGGGACATAACTCGTTATCATCGACGCTATAGATCTGTTTAGTTAAAGGCTGATTACTGAGGTCATCGTTGTGTGGGCCATTCATAGCCCTTTACAATGCTAGCCTATGTGGCTATCACGACAGACGAATTAGCCTTACTCAGGGCTGGGGGAAAACACCTATCGTGAAAACCCACTGAGTCTGGGTAGACAATTGACTTTCTTCCATTGACGCCATTGGTTCCAAACATCTACAGGCGGGCTACATATGTCGCACCCTCTGCTAAGTCTATGATAGTTAATGGTTATTTAGAGCATCTGAAACATGGCTAGGCCAGAGGGGAAAAGCTCTAACAAAACACCACTCCTAGGGGCAGAGGGGCTTAAGGCGCTTTCTGCCCGAAAACCGCCACAGGAGTGTATTGGCTAGAGCGGGACTTGTGCGACGGTCCTTTGGATTCAAAATCAAATGCTCTAACCCAAACAGCCCCCTGGGCTATAGATCTAACAAGACTCCCTGTATATCCCAAAATATCCACGACATACACGGGCAT
>WURV02151098.1:0-17345 GCA_011762755.2 Epimenia babai | reverse complement strand
AAAATGCGTGTACCGTACCAAGTGTCTCAAAAGTATCCTATTTTACCGCCTATATTAGTAACCTCCCATAGCTACGTATATTGGCATATAATATATGAATAAAAACGTCGAAAAAATAAAACTAAAAGGATGTAAAAGTACCATTAAAATAAGAAAAGTTACAGTGGATTTTCCGTGGTAACCCCAAATACACTGTACCAGTTTTATTTGTCCTATTATTGACCAAGAACTGGTCATCGCGCGCTGTATATGTGAATTGGATAATCCCGATTCAGGTGCGCCATTATAGGCGACTTTGTCAACGTGACTACCGTTTCATAATACATGGCCGCGATCACACTACACCTGTCAAATGCAATTAACGCGTGAACGGCGAGTTTTTGGCATTACCTGTTGATTTGCTGATGTGGCGTATTGGTACTCTCGCTTTTCTGTCGTTTACGATATTAAATGACGTTTAAATGCCCCTTTATATTCATATATAAAAATTATGCGAATATAGTCACTCCAGGAGCTTATCCCAAATAGGCGGTCAAAAATTGCGTACTTTTTCAAGACACTCGGGATACATTAACAACAATAAATTTTCATTGCAAATGACGGTCAGCAGTCTCGCGCGTGCAGTCACGTTGGCGTTTTAATTAACATATCATTAGCTACAAGTATTTCTTATACCTATATTTCGATATGTTGACATAAAAATCCGGTCATACCGGTATACGTTTAATCTTAGTAAAGTATGAATAATTTCTCGATATTGTACTCTCCAACTCTGATACACATCGCCGATGATGATACTTGACAAATATTTGCCGAATTACTGCACCGTGTGTCACATGACAGAGCAGCATAGGCAAAACGCAAGACGTTACGATAGGAAAAACGTCTGTCGACTCTTTCATTATGTGGCCATGTACACGTCTCTCCGACTCGTTCCTTATATTATATAGCCAATTAAACACATGTATGTTATCGCACTATTTTCGTATCTTAAATTGTATGTGGCTAGCGTTCACGTTTTTTGCGCCATTGCACCAAGGTTTTCGTCACTATCACAAGAAAGCGGACTGTCCGGGTCAATGAATTCGTCCTCCGAGTCACTTTCGTCTCGTAGTCGGCTATTTCCGCCCATACTCGCCGTGCACTCGGATAAACTCGTAGCTGTCGAACTGCGTGAGTCGAGGCGATTAAGGGAATCTTGTCTCTGGTGCAGCCTGAAAAAGCAAATGGAAAAACCATCATTAATCGATGCGGATATAAAAGTAATCGAGAATTCGCGTGTAAAACGATATAAACACATCTATAGGTTAATATTAACATAATGTTTCACACCTCGTGTTAAGAAACCTTACACAATGAAAATATAGATGTTCTTTTACCAGTATCCGCGCGCGTTAAAATATATACAGTGGTATTTTTTATATTTATTTGTATTGTCACATATAAAATTTTACATCTACTACGCTGATAGTATTTGCTTTTTATTCGCTCCGTCAATCTATTGTTAAATGAATGTGAAATGGTATATGTATCGATGTTTAAGTCAGGAGTACTAGGAATTAAAATATCGATTTATATACGCGGAAATAACAGGTGAGATCACATGTCTGGATAAAAATTTACTACATTACGATTCATTGTATTATTTTTGACCCCTTGACGCTACCCAGGTTCGAAAATATAGTCGTCACGTAAACTAAAATGAGACCGTTGATTATGGATATTTTAACATATTCAAGAGTGTAGCTCATTAAGTAGGCGTGGGGTCGAGTTATCCCGAGGGGAGGGGATATGACACGGAGAAATGGGGCTAATTTTCTACATAAACTGTTCGAGGAGGTGCTTGTACGAATAAAGCTTCTCTGTCCTGTGTAGCGTGATCTCGTCATAGCAACCACTGTCAATCGAATGTATTTACGATCTCGTTATTGTATTGGGTAAAATAACGCTAATCGAACGGAGATAACGGACTCTAGCGCTGATCGACGATCGCCTAATTTACGTTACGCAAGGTTAAACCAAGTGTGTGTGTGTGTATAGAGTGTCGAGTGGCGAGGAGCAGCTAACCTACACATGAAGTGTGCGACGGGGTAGTACGGAGAATAATGGGACAGGAAAGGAGACGCGCGGCAGGTGTTAACTAAACTTCGTTAGTGTCTGCTGTGCGCGTGTAATTGGGCAGAATGAAGTGTCCTCTACAACTACGCCTCCCATACCCTGCCACCGCAAATATCCCCGTAACGGTGAACGAGTCCGTTGATAACAAAGACACCATCACGATTTGTGGAAACGGTAGGTGTCAGAAAACAACGCGTTAAATTTTTGACTTTAACGCTTAGTATTACGTCAATGAACCATAGTCTATGTTTAGACTGATGTTTAAGATATCAGTTATTTGTATTCGTGTTATGGTAACGCGATATTGCCGTAAAAGTTTATGGCTAATATATCATGGTGGTAAATGAGCAATAAGTAACAAATAATTATTGCGGTGACCATCTTAGACGGTATATAAATAATTCACGGTAGACACTGAGCGAGGCTTCAATAAACGTTTCGTAGTTGCTCACAATTCTATAAATCAAAAATAGTGAAAATGCAGAGATAATGAAAAATAACGACATATCCATTGCAAAAATACAGTATTTGTGATTATTTTAATATTTTTGTTGGGGTATTATAGAGGTAATAAGAGACAGAAGGTGAGATAGAAATATTATTCTGAATCCAGCGGCTATCTCCTGATAGACAGACATAAATATGTGATGGGCAATCTAAACGAGCCCAAGAACACGAGCTGCCGTGATCGATGTTTCAACGTGTATCAATATATACCGTCATAATCATAATAGTAATATCACGAGTATAAAAAATTCAGGACGTCATATCATGACAGTCTGACGCTCGCTTGGCCGCCTTTAGGGTAACCCGAGCTATGGCTACATAATAATTGATGGGCGGACGCCAATATTAATATCAGCGTTGTACACGATAGAACGCAACCGTAGACAACGCTCTGTGATACCGAATACGTTGGATCTATGTCATGGCAAATTACGATTCTGCGATTAAATACTGAAAATGCTTGGGAATAAAAACCGTACTGTATATGAAAGTCAGCATGAGTCTAAACGCAGCTAAGTCTGTCTTATTTCTTAGCTTGATTTCAGACGTTTGACTTTGTGAATTAAATTCGTTCTTCCATGCGATTTTTTCGAGTTGTCATAGAGGAGTAATCGCCCTTTGGCGAGATTGACGTCAACTCGACATGATCGCGTCACGTCTTATACTTTTATTATAGCCACGCCACAATAGTTCACTTCGTCATATAAATATGTCTTTCATATGATCGGGGATCTGATCGATTAGTCCCGACTGCTGTGTTCACGTGCCTGGCTATTATCGATTAGTTACATAGTATGTACACACAAGGCGAAGCGAAGGGTCGTTGACGTCCATTGCTTTATTGGTTGTAAGAGCACTCGTCCGGATACTAGTCGAACCGCGACCATTATGGAGTATAATCTATTTGATCCATACAGCGACGAAAACGAATGACAGTGAATATATTGACCACGTATATAATATATCGCCCCTACCGCTTCATTATATCAAATCTTTTGTCGTAAACAGCGGGGAATAGTAACATGATGCAGGTTTATTGTGAAGCGAAATGATATCGAAAATTCCTACCCTGCGCACAAAGATCCATTGATCGAATGACGTCGACCTCCAAGGTCGTACAAGGTGGTACTTGCATGATAAAAAATCAAAATATAATTATAGAATGGGATATTGTATTCGATCTTTCCCATTAGCCTCGTAAGGCCCATTCGTTTCAATGCAATTGTCTCCACCATAAATGTTTTTAAATATAAATTATACAGTTTAATTTGAATGTTTTTTCATACATTCCAGAGTACAAGAACAAATAATCTGATTTCGAAGAGGAAATTGCATGTAAAGAAGATTCTCACGTAATAACGAATCCGTCGTTAATCGAAAAAAGGACGAAATAAATAATAAATATCTATCATTCCTGCTCGCAGCCGATTGGTTAGATTTTTAGATTCGAGTAAGGGAGAAATCGGTTTGGGGTAACTAGGTTTACACAATAAATTATATATAGCGTGTATCTAGTGAAAAAGCCTTAAAACCCATCAACCAATAGCCCTTTGAGTGTCATCTTTCCTTAGACAAGTCTACGATTCACATCGCCGTTTCTCGTGGAGCTCACCTCTTCCTTGTCTTGTCATTTCACTTTGCACAAACACCACATATCGCTGATTGAAAGGAATGTGCGATATTGATAGGATACCAGTTCGCGTTCGGAAATAGTGGAGTTAATAAAAATCTGTCTGCCCAGAGTCGAAGGTTTGCGTTACGATTTCCCCAACGTTACGATTTATTACAGTAACCACAATCTATCGCATTCTTTGCGGAGAGCTGATGATGGCATGCTTAAATATTAAATTTATAGATTAGATTATAACGGTGCTCACTAAATTGCTTACATAAACACCGTACACAAAATATTCCCCGCTGTGCTTGTCTCCCTTGTCCAAACAGTTCCTATGACCGAAAACTAGTTTTAGTGGTACATTTACATTATTATACTTCAAAAACCAGACGTTAGTCTAATCCTTTGTCACACACCACAATATAAAGTGTAGTTTAACACTCTTCGGTACACACAGCCTCCCCTTGAGAATGACACGGGTCAATATTGACATTGTTACAGAACGGAGATGATACTAATAGCTATTTCAATATTCACATATACCACAAGTGGCGCTTTAACCGATGCCGCAGACAAACCCCACATTATTTCTATAACGAGTGTGTTTGCTGATCTATATAAATATACATATATATTATTTATATATAACTTGAAAGCATACAGAGAGCGCGGACCTCTGCCAAGGCATATCAACGGAAAATTTTATATGTATATTTTTATCTCAAGACTCGAGTACTGTATTTACAATTATTGCCATGCGGTTGAGGTCAACTTTAAGTCTATGCTATTCGTAGACTGGTGCAACTTCTCCGTCAATTATTCAGAAACGCTCATGGGAGGATGGCTTCATTTTATGAGTTATAATGTAAGGGTGCAAAACTAAAATATATCGGTTTCATTTCACCAAAAAGTACGCCGATCCGTATCGCTATTTTTGGTGATACGTTCCTCCGCCAACCTGTCTGGAATTTTCAGTACTTTGAACCGTTAACCGCCGCGGTTACTATGTAAAATATCGCGGCAATTGTTTTGCTTAATCGCCACTTTAAACCTGGCGTTATTAATCCACCTAGGTTTACCTCGGTTACGATGCCCTCGGCAGGACATTTATCAATATTAGTTGATAAGCCCGACTCGTTGATACAGTTACTAATTTGATACGACCTACTCTCGCGGTAATATATCTACCCAGGCCGAGATGAGCCCCCTCAGACAGCAGACGTGCCGTCATCTTGGCGACAGAAGCCGATTTACCGTTCGTGGGGTGTCCACCAAGGAGCGCTCATTACGCCGCGCTTTATTTATTTAGAATTACGCGACACGATAAGTTCATGATTTCTTCGTTATCACCAGGCACTCAGACGTTCGTGAGTGGCAAGCCGTTGTTGATTTTGTAACTCGGCACAAAAACAGTTCCTGTATATCTAATCCACGAGAAATATCTGGCATGAAAATTCGACAAGTGAAACTGTCGAGAATTATTTCGTACCGAACATTATATGCTATCAGAGCGCGATACAGCTTAAATAAAGCTACGCTATAAATGATAATAGCAACCAACCTTGTTTGTTGATATACTCGTGAAACCAGCAGGTTCTAGGTTATGTTCATTTACTGGTTATCCGCCATATTATAAAAACAGGATCCGATAGAGTTAAAAGGAACAGTTTGCATAATTTTATATTAGACATAATATTATTATAGACATTATTATTACTGATTGTACCTGACGAAGTATACGTGATATACGAAAGCTTACGGTGCATTTCTCTCCAGCCACTCAAAAAACCACACTGTCTACCCTTATTAAAATCCGTAAAGTTCGTCTTAATCTGCATTAGTTGTCAAAAAGGTGTAACCTTTGTATTTTTCGTATTTACGATATGGCTAACACGGCAACCCACACTTCTATGTATAATTTTTATGACTGTTCTTCAGTATTTTCATCACAAAAACCCTCATATTTGTATTTTTTATTTTCCATGAATATTTTCCTTGCTTATCTCCCTTGTGATTCCCATCATGTCACATAAGTGGACACGGATCATAAACACACGATATCATTTGTCGGACTTCTGTCATTTTGGGGTGAGGCGCGTTTTCATCCCTGCTTTATCGTTATGCAGTCTTCACTTGCCCAGTACTTAAAATATCATCGGCACAACACTACGTTGTGTTTTTTAATAATTGCATGCAATTATTCTTCGTCTATAGCAATTAGACCCCATTGGCATCTTCCCCACGATTTTCATATATCTATCCAAGACATCTTTGGTCTTTTTGCCAACAGATTCACATTTTTTTACGTTACATAAATATTTCTATATACACGATACTATATATATACTACACGAGCAGGTGTGTGTTATAAAATATTGTTATGATATTCTGTGTAAATATACATCGCACTTAAATATTATACGCTTAATAAAGTACAATAGCGACGAGCTCGATAGTCAAAGTATACCATACACAAGCCAGCCTGCGCGCAGGCTTGGTAAAATACGTTCGACTAGTCTGGTTTTGTTGTAAAAACAGACGCAATATGGCAACGCGGCTAAGATATTTACACGATGTAATGAGCGTGTTTGCAATGCGAGAATTCAATACGTTTTCAGACACGGGTGTTTATTCTCCGGTGTGTCTTGTGATGAGATACTTATGTTGGAAACACCGCGATTCACTCGGGCGTTTACTTAGTTAGCGACTTCGACGGTATCATAAAATAACAATTATCCTCAATGTATTATAGAATTTTCGGGACCCCAAGAGAGCAATATTTTTCATCAAGCGTATCTAAAGAAAATATCGCTAACTATTGGCAGTACACAAAATCTGCCCGGTTGATCAACCGTGTATAGAATATTCTAAATTAGTAGTTCCCAAATTTTGTGTCCATAACAGTTTTATTCAATAAAAATTGCCGTCGGATAAAAAATACCACTCTACCAGCGGGAATTATTAAAGTTGATTGATATTTCAATTTAGAGATTTACCTGTTATATGCTCTGGCGTTTAGAATTTGTTTTTAAATTGAATGTGTTGCTGTAAAGTAGTTCATGTAAAGTCGCATTATTGACTTTTTGTGAAAATTCTAAGTTTGATGCTTAGACCGCTGGCGATTCGGTGATTCGATCGGCGGATGCCCCAAAATAAAGTATAGAGATTTACTTGACATAGGCCTAGGCCTGCGTTGTTAATCTGAATATAAAGTACTGTATTCGGAAAAGTATGACATTAGTACTTCTAGCGTTGCCAAAAAAAAACGGTAAAAACGGGAGTCTTTGAAGAGATCCAATACATGTTAATCACGTTGCTATTCTCGCGATTGCACATTATACTTCACGCTCAACATTCCATCGCACGTTCAACCGCAAAGAACCCGAGGATAAATAACGGATTATTGTTCGAATTTATAATTCCGTAGGATTGATATCGCCATCTATTAAAGAGTTACTCATCTGCCGTATACGACTTTCCCCATATCAAAATGTATGTGGTACAACTACCCGAAAAAGCGGCGTAGAACTCGTGTCTCAATTTGTATGATCCAATTGAGCTCTATATTGTTCGTCTATACGTTAGACGAGAAAAAGAAAAAACACCTCATCCGACTGGAAGACTAGATGGAGGTTTCGCAGTGATGTCTCAATTACGCAGCAATAATGGCTTCGAGCGAGTATCTTTGACAATAGATACGTGTAGACCACGACTATTACGCCTTTGTACTGGAAATTTGCATGTATTAACTTTTTGCAGCGTTGTCCAGCGTATGTTAGCATATCGAATCGAGTGGAATTTTTATTGAATATATATAAACTCGACTGGAGGTATCGTTTGATCAAAGTGTTCGAGGATAGCGGCGATTTCGTATATGAATTTTACGTCTTAGAAGTCGCGCCTTTCTATTTTCGTGATAGTAGACACGCTAGTAGTTACGTCATAGCGCTCGCGTTCTAGTAGTCACGTGATAACAGTCATTCTCCAGTAGTTACGTGATAGTCGTCAGGTCTTAATGGTTACGACCAAGTCACGTGACTTAGTGGTCACATCTTACTACACACGTTCATTTAGTCTTCGTAGTTAGGCCGATATGATATTGAATATTCTTAAGCGCAGTAAATGGGTTTATAAAATCAATGGCGGATAACAGTAACTCGATAACAAATTAAACAAAAAAAGCATAAAACGAACGTTTCGGGAGATAACGAAATTGCCGAGTCAGCTTTACGGGTCACGGGTCGGGTTCGACTTAAGTCGCAAGACAAGCGGTCGAGCCGAATTCGACCGGCAAGCTTTTGCAAACTCTGTTGTATTTAATGAGTATTGGTTCTCCACGCTTTCAATAATGCATGTCGCTTCGATCAATTATTCTTACTCGAGCTTTTTGCGTAGTTTTCCCGGTTGCTACGATAAACGATAAAAGCTAGTAAAAGACCCAATTAATGCAATAATTATTACGTTATTTTATGATACACGGGAACGTATAGAAGTTTTAATCCATTTTTAACAACGACATAAAATTATAGACGTCGGAGAATGTAGAGGATATTATCTTTAGTACTTCAGGAACATCAGAAGGAAAATGCCGAGAAACTTTTTTCTACTGTTGACTATAATGAATGGCCAGCTTGGTCATACGCCTCTTTGTCGTTTTGTTATGTTTGTTTTATTTATTTTTTCATTTATTGATAATCGTAGTGAATTTATTATTATAGCATGGGGAATCGGTTTCAAATAGCTATTGAGAGTATCGAAGATGGCGTCGAAAAGTGACGCTTTGTATTGTCCTTCTGTAGACCAGTCAATAAGGCCAGGTGAGTTTTATATTGAGTGCATATTAAACGTAATAAAATATCCTAAATAAAGAAAATAATGTCGCATACGATATAACGCCTCTTCGGTTCTCTGGAGAGCGTCTCTCCAAAATAGATTCGATAAAAAATATCATTTATATTTTATTTGTCTGCACTTTTGTACTAACCATTGACAGCAGCAGCTTTCTCGATTTGTTCAGTATATTATTGCAATGTAACGAATCGACGGGACGACATGGGCCAATAGCTGGCGAGACGTGGCGACTGATCAATGTCGCCTTTGATCTCCACCTGCATTCGCATCGTTGCTAAAAGATGCGACAGGAAAACTTGGCGACAGGCGAATCTATTAAAATTTGCCTTTGACTCTTTGATCTTGACTCATACAATATTTATATTACCAGTATTTATTAACATAATTTTCTTTCAAATAATAAGTAAGACTGTTTTATTTATTCATACTCTGCCATAAAAAGTGTCGTTCACTCGCCATGTTTTTTTCACTTTATGCTGTACACGCTAATGTATTTATACTTGTATGTATAAAATGGGCCTATAATATCTTTCGGAACTTCGCAACAGGGTAATCAAAGCTCGACGTTTTCCGGGTGTTCCGTCCCTAATATTTAGGCTATTATAGTATGACATAACGGTCACCTATAGCTCAATATTTAATATTGTTTTTGTTCTTCTGTACTAATAATATTGCGTATAACTTTAATCTTCAGTGCTTTTTTATATACCACTCTGAGTCGGGAAACACGTATAATAGCGTGAATGATCATAGTTTGTCTGTTCTGAAGCCTTTTACCTTCGCCAACAGATTTACATGATATCGTCGGAAAATGTTGGTACGGACTATAAAAAATGACTAAATCTTTGCGCTAATCTTAATCTAGGTTTTTTTCTGATTTAATGTAATTTGAAATGATTTTCTAGTTGCGCCTTAGCGACTCAACACGTAACATGGCATTTTTTGATGAGTTAATGTCGTTATTACTATTATTATCGTATTGCTGTGGTCGCACGTATTTTGATATTGTAAATCTGTTTAGGTGGGCGTCTGGAGTCTGCGCGCATTTAGTAAACATGTGTTAGTTAATAACTAAAAGCAATTGGGTCGTAAGGCACGGAGTCAGCGCAGGGACGTACCGAAGTAGATATAGACAATAGAGAAGTTTTACAGTTCAAACGCAACATATGTAAAACAGTACATATGTAAAAATTCCCCCAATTCACTATATAGGTCATTTTTGCCTAACATATGCGGATGAATTTCCGTGTGAGCCTCAATAGCAAAGCTTGAAAAATAGGAAATAGGTTCGATGTTTTAAATTCTCATTTAAGCCGCTTTTGCACGTGCAATACAGAACGTTATAGCTCGTTCCGGTGATTTCAACAATACCAACAACGCAATGCACCAACAAATCACGTTAGACGCGGTTCATGAATATATAATACATGTAATACAACAAAATTTCATAAAAGAAATCAATGGAGATCAGTTGTGGACGCCTGCTACGAAAAGAGTGTCAAAAATAGCGTCAAAAATACGGCTATTTTATCAATCTGAGATTAATCGTTACACCAGTAATATGGTCAATAAAATTTTAAACCCAGTTTAGATGAAAACCACATGAGGATTTTAACTTCCCCAGTTATTATCTCTGTGTATTAATTTACTTGTGGACATATATTGTGAGCATATACTTTATAAGCCTATTAGCAAGAGCGTTTTTGAACGGCGCTATGATCTTTCTAACATTTCTGCTATCATAT
The DNA here is from genome assembly GCA_011762755.2 of Epimenia babai. Taxonomy (NCBI): domain Eukaryota; kingdom Metazoa; phylum Mollusca; class Solenogastres; order Cavibelonia; family Epimeniidae; genus Epimenia; species Epimenia babai. The sequence goes on along the minus strand of WURV02151098.1, from coordinate 6,509 downwards.
TCTAATTTTTATTATTTACACGTTACAACGAACAGTGGATTGTGAAAAAAATTGATTAGCGAAATTTCTTTGTGGCAACGCAAATCAATATGCACTGGGAAAGTATATTTACGAGTGGATTACCGGCGCCTGTAATAAAGCTGTTAACCCCCACCCCCTGCGAGTCCTCGCCAACCGTCATTTGCCAAGCTGCGCAGGCGGCTTTAAAGTGCAGGACATGAATGCCTAATATGCTTTTACTTTAAATATTGTTTTCTGATCATTTTTGCGATTGCTGCGATGAAAAATTGTGTTTTCAGTTGTTACCTTTATAAATTTCGGGCTGTATCGCCTTGTAGCTAAAGGGCGTGGTAAACTATATCATCTTTTAACACCTTGACAGTTAGTTTCACTATCAAATCTTAGCATAAGTATAGTTTTAAATTCCCTGTACAAAATTACGCTGAATATCCCGTGGTACAAAGAGCGAGCGAAAATAATTTTAAAAAAACGTTGTTAACGAAACAAGTGATTCTTTCTCTATCCTCTTCTTTTGCAACCCTATTACTTAGTATCTTAATGATAATGATAATTTTATCTTTTGACACGAACTAGATATTTACGGGGGTTTTAATAATGTAGAAAAAATTTTATAGTTACGCTATTAAAGTTTCTACAACATGACCTAATTTCCTATTTCCGCAAATAGTCCGAGATGCCAATTCTTTGTACTTATTCCGCATTTGTCATGTTACCTTTCTTACCTCAAAAGAATATAGAATAATTGTAGAATAATTGATCAACTATTATTTATCTGCAGGCTATTGTTTTATTTCTAAAAAAAATATTTTTCATAAATAGCATTCTCAGTTCATGCTATACAGAAATAGATTTTATTTATTTTTATACTCATTGTGGATATACAGTGGAAAAATATCACTGTCGTATAATTATTAAATATTTTTATATTTCGGATCTCACCTGTTTTTGGCAGCAGCTGCGCGGTCTCTCTGTCGTCGATTCTTGAACCAGTTACCCACCTGGGTGGGACTGAGGCCGGTGGCGTGCGCCAACTCGCGCTTCTTGGCCGGGTTAGGGTAGGGATCCTGTAGGTACCACTCGCGCAATAAGTTACGAGTTCTCTCCTTAAAACAATGCGTTTTTTGCTCACCGTCCCAGATCGTGCGCGGTAGCGGGTGTTTCTTCCTCACGCGGTATTTGTCTACGGGACCCAGAGGTCGGCCGCGAAGTTTCTCTGCCTCTTGGTAATGCGCTTCTAACCACATGGCCTGTAATTTCGCGTGAGATTCCTTCGTGAATTTATGAGTTTCGAGGATGTGATACAGGTCTCGGAAGTTACCCGTGTGGAAGGACACGATGGAGCGCGCGCGAAGAACCGACTCGTGTTTGTTCAGAGCGTCCAACGCTGAAGGGTTCACCGGAAGCGACCAGAGGAACCGCCCTAGTCTTTCTATGTCTCCGCTTTCTTCGAGCGTTTCGCAAACTTGGGCGACTTGTTGCGGAGTAAAGTGAAGCATAGGTAGGTGGAACATGGCGACACCAACGTGTCCCACAGCGTTCTGTGGTGGCTAAATTGAGGTTATGATAAACTGCGACTTCAAAACTATTTCATTCGAAATCGAAATAATGTAATCATCACCGTCGTTGTAAAAACTGCGTTGAGAGAATATTTAAATAATGAATCTACTAAATCGCTTTGCCCATATGTACGGCGTAACTAACAATCACCGTGAACGTGTTGACGACCAGGAGAAGCAACTGCCGAGCGATATCGCTAGTCGTCGAATGTCAGCGACTGAGTCTGCCCGAGGATGAGAGCGACGATAAGTTTACTGTGTTTGCTGGCTGTCTAGGCATCATGTCCGGTCGATGGTGGCAGGCAGGTATCCGGGTAGATATTACAGACCTATCACCAGTATTCGGCTCGCACTTAGCATATTGCTGAGAATATAACCGACTCCGGTTAACGAGTGGGGCGGGTCTTATCTGTTTGACATTGTCGAAAAAACAGACGCGCCGCCGAGTGAAGCGCATCGATGGTACGCCCTGTCTATCGAAGGGATCGTAGCCCATCCTCCCGTCTGTCACTCAACGTCGCCGCTTGTCGATAGCGAGCCGCGTAGCTCCGCCCAGTCGTTCAGCAGTTCTCTCTTAGCGCGCGGCTGGATACACAATGCATAATTTAGCGAAGCAAACGAGTCATCGGGTTTACATGGGAATACCGCCCAGTTCAGACCGCTAGACCGTCATACGACGAGACTAAAATACTTCATCTCGTGTAAAACACATTAAAATTAATTCAATCCTCATATGTACATAAATGATTTTTAAATTTGCTGAGTCTACTTTGAGACAAATTTCGCCGATATGAACGATCGTTTATATCGACCGTTACGCCTATTGTAACCGTCTGTTACCATGAAACACACTTATTCATCATAGTGACAGACACTATGTAATAACACGTGATATATTATGAGGTCGATGAAATATTTATTTTGATAACAGAAATTAACATTATTATCGAGTTTTAGACGTAGCATAAATAAAACTTAAAATGAAAGTCAACATTCTATTAAATGCTCGCTAACAATAATTATTGTTTCTGAACATAACAGGTGTATATGTTTACACCGTAATAATATGGAAATTGTGTAATATATACAAAAACAAAATGTCGTGGCATCTAATTTAATCAATTTATCGATTTCATGACTTGATTTTTTATGACTATTGCTTAGTTCTAGAACGTATTCATATGGTTTTTACGTGTGTAGTTCTAACCGTTGCGTAGTTGCGAGTCGTTTAGAAACAGCCGACATTATTCTCGTGAGTGGGGATGAATAGATTTAATGGTAGGCCTATTCGTTATAATGAGTTGTAAACAACAATAATCATAACAGCGCAGACTGGGCCGCCCGTCACACTACTATTGTCCGCTTTTTATTGTTTTAAGTTTCTCCCTGTGTACATTTTGGAGATTGTTGCGTTTCGATATCTCCGTCTTGTATCAAAGTCGAAAATGTACGCTGATATTATAAAGCTTTTATCCCCCGTGCTTTATAATGTGCTGTGAATTAATAATAACCAGACACGGGTTTTAAAAGAACACTAGCGCGCATAAATGCAGTCGCAAGTCTATATTGCGCGCATAAATATGCGCGGAGGTTTATTTGCGCAAAAAAAACTGGAAAGCATCCGAAGAGTGGAAACCGCTGATGAAGCCGCTATGCGGCCTAAAATGTGTAGTGCAACGACCTCGACAACAACATAATCGATGACTCATCAAAAATGCGTACTTGGGTACTTGTCAATCTCCCATGGCACGTGTTGTGCGACTAACACAATCTGAAAATCCAGTTTCCTCGTGGATTCTAACGTTAATCAAGATGACCACCAAAATATAATTATCTACGTATCGAGCCATTTCCACCTTTGGCAGAGTTTTTCGTGCCAAGAGTTCAAGCCTTTCGCGTGAAGTTCGTCACAAACAGACAAACGCCGGGAAACACATAATCTTCTTCGCTTTTAGGAGCGAATGACGCGAGGACCGGAAGTCTTCCGAACAGTGAGCCCGCGCGAGATTTAGTCAACACGATCGATATTTCTCGTCGCGTTCAAAATGATTTCTATATTTGTTTTGCAAACTCTGAAGAAGCTCGTGGATCCGCATAGAGTTTGGATAACAAAATTCAATGGTTTATGTATTTTTGCATGTGTAATTTCATCCGTAAAAGAACGCCAAAAGAAGTGGTCGCACTTATTCGCTTGAATGATAATAATAATGAAGTTTTATTTCAAGTGCCATATTATCCCTTAGTGTGTTAGACAGCGTTGCTAATAGTGCACTTTAAATCAAATATATTTCATTTCATTCATTTCATTTCATATATTTCATTTCATTGTGACAAGATGATGCATACGACACTGAATAAGAATGTTTTTACATTTGAGCTCGTGATATACATTTTTGTAGCGAGCCACGAGGGTTTTATCGCTTCTTTTGGTGTTTATGTATCTTTATTAACTCACGCGACTTTCAAGCGTTTTGGTGTCGATGACTCGAAGTTTACTCTGAACTAAAACGCCATGTCACCCAATGTAACCTTCTAATGGCGGTTTAATATATATTACTAGTATATAACAACACAGATATCCCAAAGGCTCTGTAAAGCCTGGTATAAAAAAAAATTGGATTTCTAAGAAGCACTTTTAGGAGCGGTATTCGTATTTATTGCATGCAATTCTCTAAATAACGGCGACTCAACGTTGAATTATATTTTATCGAACACATTCAAGCCCGCGGTGGATTATGGAAAAATTAATTGATTCCCTGGTGCGGTTATGTATAAGGTATTATTGTCGTGGGTGCCTATACTGCGGGGTTTTGGTTTATGACCACGACTGCGTTTTGATTTACATTGTATGACCGAGAGACACCGCAAATATGTAAATGTTTCTACGTAAATCCACGACGGATATTAACGCGTTCATTGCGCGTACCCGATGGATTAAACTCATCTATATGACAACGGTTTGTCTCCCCTGTGTGAGAGAGGTGTTAGGATTCTCGGATTATCGTTCTTGAGTAGATGCCAAATTAAGGAACCATTTTTTCGTTCACAATCCTGGAGCCCCGGGCAAATAGACGAATATTACTATGACCATCGAGTAAGTGTATATTCGGCATCATAGAAAACTTCATTTCTATTGAAAGCTATATTAAGTAGAGCACCATTTAACAGATAAAACGGAGCAGCTGAAACCCAACAAGCCACATCAAACGGTCACGACTTAACATGTAAAAACCAAGCGGATCGAACCGGACAGGTAAGCTGTTATGCAATTTGGTATTAAAAGCTGTCATGTAACGTCATACTCTCCAAAACCTCTATTAAGAAAACAATTCTGTTAATAACCCGCTTATTCTCGTCAACCGGGGCATTGGTAGTAACAGTAACATATTGTTCAACAAGAAAAAAATCGATTAAGCGTAATTATTGTTGTTTGGGCGGACATATATTTTACAAATACAGCGCCTACGGTGTTATCTTATACAACTCTCTCCCATTATGAATACAACATCCTAACATCCTCCCGAGGACCACTACCCCGAGGTAATAATAATAATAATAATCACTTTTATTCGGTATAAAACCAATGGAATTTTATACACATACAGGAGTCAAGCAGCACACATATTTGATAGTGCTAATACTCGAGAAATATTTTAGAAAAAAAAAGAAAAGATAAAATAAAGATAATTGAACGAATAAATCATTGATTATAACAGTGATATGTCAAAAAACAGAGAGATACGAGACAATCCATGAATCGGAATCGGACGAGCATTGCAGAATGGCGCAGAGGTCATTCATTCACGGCCCACGCTGATCTCTACCATATATCTCTACCTCTGGTAGCTGCACCGATTCGGACGCAGATACACTAGCGTTTCGAGCACACTGTTCCCTGTCACCACGAGACGCTGTTCGCGTCATCGACTCATAGCGGCGCAATTCGCGCTTCGAGTCAACGCCGTTACGGCCCACCCCGCGTCGCTCGACCAGTGGGTTCCTTCTCTGACGCACTAACGAGCCTTCTTCGCCGTTCACTTCGCGCTTACTAACAACCTGCCAATCCACCGCATGCCGATTACCCACTATTACCCCCACCCGATGCCATTCGCCGCGCCACAAAGCCATCCGCATTTACCTGCCTATAATCCGCGCCTTATTTACACACGAGTCAAATCTAAGTACGCGACGTAACAGTTGGTCACATCGCCGCCATTGTCTCCGAGCAATGGTCAAGATAACTGGACATCGCGCGTATTTACTGACTACTCCCCTAAGTAACCGTATATAAAACACGCAATCGGTTCATAAAACTTGACACCACTACTTTTGTGCAGCGACACCTTCGACAACTGGCCACTTAGCGGAGATGACAGTCGCTCTCTACACAAGTCGCTGGTTGGAGATAATGGAATGGACCGCGCTATGTTGATTGATATCAAAACAAACATTCAATCGATGATTAAATGTTTATACAAACATTTATCTTTCCGACGTTTGCTATGGTTGTTATACATTACTATTTATGGATGCGCTAGTCGATTCTCACCGAGTTTCACTCATTTATCCAGCATTCCAAATGAACGAAAATTCACGCTCATAAAGAAAAGAATAAGTCAGGTGTGACGCGTAACATTATATTAAAACGTATTATAGAGAGAGAGACCTAACGTAATGATAGAAGGTAACCATGAGGCGATGAGGTAACGCTCGCTCTCTGATTTTAGTACCATTTACACACACACACACACAACACACACACACACACACTACACACACACACAACACACACTACACACACAGTACACACACACACACACACAACACACACACACACACACACACACACAATTGAAATGAAACGAAATTTTATTGATTTATCGTGCCTTTTCACAAATTGCCATCAAAATCAAAGACACACACACACATATA
>WURV02151087.1:0-17345 GCA_011762755.2 Epimenia babai | reverse complement strand
AACGTTAATATTGCGAACAACGCCTGTCGGCCATTTAATTTGTAGTCTTGTCTTGATGGAACGGTCTTCCCATCACGAGAGAGTCGTATTTTTATGTGTTTTGAGGTATCAAGCGTATTAAATAAAGATAAAAGTTACTGACAACATCAATAGAGGTAAGTAAAGTCGGATATTGATATTTCTCTTACTGAACTCTAAATGCGTATGGGAGTATTATATTTTTCACTCCTTCTACTATAAGCCTCATAGAACATGTCTCTTCACATACTTTCGCAAGGTGATAATACCCATTATTCACGCCAAGACTTTAGAAAACGTACCACATACAATTGTTTGCTAAATTCCAAACATGTTCCGAACACCTACGACACAAGATTTGAGAAGACTGATCCACTATATGTTAATCCTCTTGCCTCTTTTCTTTTTCAATTATCGTATTTTATATCGATTTTATAATGTTTGTGACATTTCCATTCGACAAAGCCTTAACGCCCCAGTTTTCGTTGGCGACAACTCCGCGACGGTTTTTCTATGGAATGGAGAGAAACGCACAGGAAAAAACCTATACCCCTGATGGACTCAAACCCACGACCCCCAGATAACCGGTCTCGTGCTCTACCAACCCAACATTTCTATTCACGATGAATGCTTAACTTTCTTTTCATTTGGTATGACCCATTAATAAAGAAACCTTTACCAATGGGCCGCTGATCACAGCATAACGGCTACTCATTCTACTACGCAATTCCTAAACTAACACGGGCATATACCGTATATACTCGCCTGTAAGTCGATCCGCCTATTAGTCGACCACCCCCCCCCCAGCTTTGGCCGACGAAATCGTGGTTTTGCTCTTGACCCGCCTATAAGTCATTCACGGCGGTCGGCCGCCATTATAATTTGGATGGGAAACTTACCCTATGTTGTATTCTAATAAATGTGACGAACGCCAAATGTGTTGATTATATTTCTTTTTATAGTAATATAAGGCCTATCGATATATATATATATATATTTATATACACTATACTTACAATATTTGCGATACCTACAATACCATCATGCACTTAGTCATCATCTGGGAATAGTTCGTTAACCTGCTCTTGCGTTTAATGTTCATTATATACATTGCCGTCATCCTCGTCAAAGTCAGCAATGTCAACGTAGTCGATTCCAACACAGCGTCTGTCCTTACGTATATTAGTAGATTTTTCCGGTACGCACCTGAGAAAGGAACGTACTCTACAAAAATAATTTAATTTTTGATCCGCCTTATAAGACGGGGGTAGAGTTTAAGGATTGAAACTTTGTCTTTAAAAACTGTCTTATACGCGGGTATATACGGTACTTGTTGTACTTGGAACTCTTTAGACGCGATTTTAACTAGCTTTAAAAAAGTGAGCAATGTAGGTATACACAACAAATTGTATACGACATTAAATATGTGTGGCGATATTTAAGGAATTTTAGGGAACATCTCTTAATTTGACAAGAAAAATAGTATAAATATAGAGTTATCCCCCTTGTATACGCGTTCATCCAACAGTACTGCTATTCCCAAAAGATTGAATGAGGCAATGCGCGTCCAGTACGACAGTTTATATATTCTTGGGTCGCTAAAGATTCACCTCATGAAACACCTGAATATATACATGAAATATATACTTAATAAATATATGAAACACACTACAACACATTAGCACATTACGAGCAATATGGATACATATCAATGAGCTTTTCTTTCAACTTCATTTGAAAATTCCTTAATGTGTTTGAATTTCTGATAGTTCGGTCAATCCCTTCCCATAATTCCAAACCTGCTATAGAGATACACATTTTTTTCTGTGGTTTTGGCAAATTTTAACTTGAAATCGGGGGCTTTTCTAATACTGTAATTATGACTATTGACATTCATAACAAAATATTCTTGAATATTTGGCGGTAGCAACGAGTTATAGGCCCTGTATACAATACATAATGTTTTATACTCAATGATATCATATAATTTTAAACATTGCATATTGAAAAACATTGGATTGGTGTGGTCTAAATAATTACCATGACATAAAAATTACATACAGAATATGTATTTTATATTAGAATTACATATCTCGTATTTTCTGTTCTACTATAATTACCATTCAGAAAAAATACATGATAAAATCATTGCCATTTATAGTAGTTTTTAACAATTTTGCCTTTGATATTAATTAGTGTCTGATGTAAAGTGGAAGTTTTCCACTATTTTTGCTTAAGACAAATAGTGAGGCATAAAAGCTGTTACCTTTATTTTTTGTTACATACGATATGGCTAACATAACAACTGACATCTCTATTCTTTTTGCAGTCAAGCAAGCGAAAGCACAGATGCTGGAAAGAGCTGAGGCTATGTTTGAGGAGATAGATTCAATGAGTGAATCACAAGAGAAATGGTCAGGTTTTAATACTTAATGCTAAATACAGAATTTGTAAAAGATTTGTTAAACACCCCCCGCCCCGAATAAAATGTAAAATATACAAATATCCAGTATGTTGATTCTGGTTAAAGTTTAAATTTTCAAACCTGAAATAACAAAATTTCAAAGCATAGTGTCTGAAAAATACGTACGCCATTTGTAGCTTATTTCAGATGTCCAAATGAACCATAATTTAACCAAAAGTACTAATAAAAAGCATATTAAAATGAATGGTGCGAATAAAAAAAACAGTATTAAATTAAATTGTATTAATAGAAACTTGAAATGAACTGTACTAATGACAACTGTTCTAAAATGAACGGTGCTAACAAAAAGCTTATTAAAATGAACCATATAATGACAGCTATATTATAATGAACGTTACTATTAAAACAGTTTAAATCAATGCTATTAATACAGACTGTAATAAAATCAACCGTATTAGTCAAATGGCAATGCTAGAATGGTTTTATATTTACTGTATTAACTGTTTTAACTGAAATTAACGTGTGATAATTGCCATCTTCTTGCATTGTTACATTTTATACCTATTCTTTTTTTTTTTTTTTTTTTGATCTAGACGGTAGATCTTAGCGATTTACCGATGCCGCCACCTTTTTTTTTTTTTTGGGCAGGCTAATTGTTTGTTTATTCAACATTCAACATAAACATGAAACATACAAAGTACATAATATTATACATAAAGCATATGGGGATACAAGTAGATGGACTATAGTACAAGACAATATTATACACATATGTACACAATGATATCTGACAGTGAGGAAGGATCCTACTGGTAATCTTGGAAATATTATTTGTAATTCATTGGTATATTGGAAATATTATTTGTAATTCATTGGTATTTCCAGGTCCATCGAGGTAAATGTTTAAAAAACCATTCAGCTTGAATGTTAAATTATTCAGTACACCACACTGGTTAATGTTACAGCTGGTCATCCAGGAAATCTTTGCTGGAGAGCAGTGCAGAACTCGAGCGTTCGTTACGGTTTAGTATCAGTAAATCACGAGAACAGCGAAAGAGCATCGAGAAAAAGAGGGTCGAAGTGAAGAAACAAAAACTGGTCGAAGAAGAAAGGGCAGAAACTGGGCAGGTGATCTTTTTAGGATTGTTACAATATTATTGATTTAGATGCAAGATGCCTAAAAAGTGGCTTAGCATGGAATAAACAAAATTATACCATCGTACTATACTCTTGGTGTTTTAGATTGTTGAAGTACGATTTTATGGAATCCTGAGTCATACAACTATGAAAGTCTCGTCAAAAGTATAAGTTTTTGTGCATTTCTATCTAACTATAAAAGTCATATGTTCACCAGTTCTCTGGTTTTATATACCAACATAGAGGACAACATGTGATGCACGCTCCACTAAACTTAGTAACTATCGAATTCTTATACCCCCTCAACCACGCATGGTGCTCTGAGGTGGTTTACAAAAACACTCAAAAACACCTTAGAGTTTCATGCGATAGTTAAAAAACAAGCCAAATACTTATCAGTTACAGATGGGTGATAATCGTTTATCAGGTGATCAGTTATCCAACAGGTAAGTGCCACAGAAAACATTGAGGAAGATGTGAAACAGGTGAGAGATGCCCGAAGGTTATCGCTGTGTGAGATAGACTTCCATGAGCATGCTGTGCGTGCCATGTTTTATACCCGAAATACACTAAAGGTAGTATAACCGACACGATTGACCAAGTGAAAAATTTTTCTTTGAAACAGGATGTATTTTAGGGTTAGTGAAAAAGTTTTTAATGATTTTGGCAGGTCTCTATTCACGTGTACGCTGCGTACGCTAAGGCCATTGGAGTGATCGCTGCATTGTTGCTGCTCGTCTGCTTCATTCTGGTCAACGTCGCACAAGCCTTGGCCAATGTCTGGCTATCTCGCTGGACGGAGGATAACTTGCTAAAGAATGCTACCCTGAAAGATACCAAGATATATCGTAAACAAAACGACTTCTACATGGGCATTTACGGAGGACTTGGACTCGCGCAAGGTTATCCTTTTGCCATCCATCATTACTTTGTGTTTTGGATAATTGTCTCCCCTTTTATTATAATGCAGGAAAATGTGATATGGAGCAATAAAGGAAATTGGTTCACAGTGGTCTGCTGCAACATGAGATAATTGAACTTGACTATACCTGACAATGTAATATTGGATATAAGCTTGCTTTTATCTTAGATATCGTATTCGTCAAAATTGGATACACCACAAAACTCATCTGTGTGTATGCATGTTTCCTATATGTAAACTGATGAAGTGAGGGATGGGGGACGTCTAGCGTCATAGGCCATATTAAGGATTCTAAACTATACACGATCAGGGCAGTATGTGCATTCAGATATAGCAGTGGTTTTAACACTCGTTTTGTCTCATATGTAATTTTTATGTGGAATATAATATAGAATGACTTTATTCCGATTGCCTCGTGCATAGTATACCAATGAGCAAGACATTCTACTTGTGGAAAAAACAAAATGACTTCCAACACTTAATACCAATCAACTCGATGTCAAATCCTTCAACAGCTATAATTGACAGCTACGGGTTCTAGAATGGATGTGGCTGGGAGGTGTAAATCTTGGTATTGCGGGTTGAACCATGTTTTCACATGGTATTATTGAGCAATCTCCTGTATTCGATCCACTTGCTCTGATTAGCTCAGCCATAAAAAGTCACTATGAGAATTTATCCATGGCAACATTGGTGGATATACAGTAGGAAAGTAAAAATGTTGGAGGCATGTTAGCATTTGTTAGACATACCTTTCTCAATAAGGCATTGTAAACCATGATTTGGTAAGCTGTGGACACTGCTTTACTTTTTTCGGAAGTGAAGTATATGATTGGTTTCTCAAATCTTCTACACCAAGCCAGGATATTGTCATGGAGATTACTTTAAATATCTTGATTATTTCACCACAGTAACCACAATAGTCACAAAACGGTATCCTATTGTCAATATACATATATACATATATCCTGCAGTTCTCTTCGTTTTCATTTACTCGCTCATCTTCGCCATCCGTCAAGTCAATGCGTCGACGGTTCTCCATCGCGACATGTTAGCCAACATCGTTCGCGCTCCGATGCTGTTTTTCGACACAACCCCGAGTGGTCGAATCATGAATCGTTTCTCTCGTGACATCGAGACGATCGACAATAATCTCCCGATGTTGATTCGCCAGTTCCTCAACACACTGTTCAACGTTCTCACCACTATCATTATCATCAGCGTCACTACCCCGTTGTTTCTCGTAGTGGTTGTCCCACTCTGCGTGCTCTATTATTTGATGCAGGTGTGTATGGTTGTCCCACTCTGCGTGCTCCATTATTTGATACAGACTGTCGCAATCTTCATGCTTTGTATAGTCATTGAAGCCGTTGAACATACTACTCCTAATATTTAGTTATAAATTTATTAATTTAACTTTGAGGCCATATTGGCGAGGAAAATGCTAGATCCATACCTAGGTTGCAGGTCGAATCTGTCCATCCCATTTTTCCAGAAGAATCTTCTTTTTTCCTGAAAGTTCACTATGGGCAATGATGCTCGATAATGCTTAACTCTGAAAGGTTCATCAACTGTATTAGATGGTGGTCACACTAATTTACATGAAGCAAATCTGAGATACTACTATGTTACAAGAATAAGCACAATTGAAATATTTATCTCTTCAATTTCAATTTATCTTAATGCTGTCACTGGTATTTTAGAATACTATTTTTGAATATTTTTTGTGCACTTTATATAAAAATTGTGCATTCTTCATACTGTATTACATTTTTTCTAATATTTTTTGTTCCTTGCACACTGGTTTGTACTTTGATGTAAGAAATGATGCACTTTTCTGTAAGATTGAATTTTTTTAGTCAGTGCTGTTTTTACATAGTTAAGTTTGGAGGGGGGCAGTTAGCAGAATGGTTATAGCATTTGACTTGGAATCCAGAGGAGGCTGGTTCAATTCCAACTCTAACCAGTTTACTACCTATGGCGTCATTCGGGCTTAAGACACATCATACCTCTGAGTCCATGGGGTTCTGTGTAGCCCTTTCAGTGTGGCTTTTCCTGTTGACATTGCTTTGCAGCTGAAGATGCTCTATGAATGTGTCCGTTGCTTATCACCCCACAATGTTATCAATCCATTGTAAATAACCATCAAGTATTATAGACTTTCCGGGGTGTGAAATTCACGCCACGTGAATGAAAAAGGTTAGTTTTCTGCCTACGCTCGGTGGATTTTTCACAGCTGTTTTCCCCACCATTATAAATAAGGCTGAGCAATTTATAGGCTAGCTTTGTAAATGGCCTAGAATGGCATATAGCCCTAGACGATTCCCTTGGGAATCACCATATAACTACTTACATACATCATAATTACCCCACCCTCTGTTCTACACTGAAACTCAACCTTAACTAAAGGTATGTACCTTTAGTTAAGGTTGAGTTTCAGTGGTGAGTACTGTCCGTTTAGCGTTTCTACATCTCAACGACGAGGCAACTGAAACGACTAGAATCAACAACTCGTTCACCCATCTACAACCACTTCACTGAAACAATTGTTGGGGCAACCAGCATCCGCGCCTATGACGTTGTCGATCGATTTATATCGGAGTCAGATAAACGCGTCGATAACAACCTCATCTACTACTTCACTGGCATCTCCTGTAACAGGTTTGTGATCTGAGTTGTAGTCTATATAATAGCTTTAGAATTATTATAGACCACTGAATTTTGTTTTAGATGAAACCCTCGATATAACTGGGTAGAGATGCAAAGAAAAAACCTTTAGCTCTGATGGGTATATAGCTCTGTACAATGTGAATGTACAAACCTTGTCTTGCTCGATACTCGTAGTCTATAAAGGTACAGTTTGAAACCCTATTTGAATTAAAATCGCAGCAATAGTAGGTCATTTTAAGGTCATGACATTCTGTGTATATATGACCCAGGTGGCTAGGGGTGCGGCTGGAGTTCATGGGTAACATCCTCGTTGTGGCAGCTGCTCTGTTTGCTGTGATTGGTCGAAATACGTTAAGCGGAGGATTGGTTGGTCTGTCAGTCTCCTACGCCATGCAGGTCTGTAGAACAGTGAATAGTTAGAGATCCTTTGAGGAAACCAAGTGACTTGTATAATCTTGCGTTGGAATTTTCCTAACAGTAGTAATAATAGTGACAACGAAGATAACTATGACGATAATAGCGACAAGAAAAATGACAATAACGATTATCAATAATGAATGTAATAACGTTGACGATTATGATAGCCGCAATGATAAGATGAATTATAGCAATGATAATAACGGTGACAATGTAGATACAACTCCGGTAACAACAACTTCCAGTGTTGACAAATGCTCAGTAGAAATGAAATGCAGCTGGAAAAAATCGGATGGACTCATGAAGAATCAATGAACGTTACCTACGGCTTGATCTTGGATTCGTAGAATTGTATAGAATTGAGATTTTTATATAGATGATATTGCACAGAGACTAACTTTAGGAAGAATTTCACTCAGGTTACTGCTTTACTCAACTGGATGGTACGTATGACGAGTGACCTGGAGACTAACATCGTATGTGTCGAGAGGGTCAAGGAGTACAGTGAGATCCCTTTGGAGGTATGCCAAAAAGCATCAGGTACATCTACGTCACCAATCTCGTTATCACCAACATTTTCATTTCATTGTCATACATTCCATTACCGACATGTCATCACCAACTCTGTCATCACCCTCTTCTCCATGTCATTGCTCACAGGTCATCACCCACTTTTCCACGTCATTGCCCACAGGTCATCAGCCGCATGTCATAATTTGTTTTGTGGATTTCTTACAAAACACCAAATAACAGAAACATCACCGGTATTTTTCGAATTCTCTATCTTATTTATAGGCTGATTGGTACATTGCTAAGAAACAGCCCCCACCCAACTGGCCACCCAAGGGCTGTATAGAGTTCAATGGCTACTCCACGAGATATCGTCCTGGTTTGGATTTGGTCCTCAAAGGTGTGAGCTGTCGTATCAAGGGAGGCGAAAAGGTTAGTTACCATGAAAACTACGGTGAGTTATAATAGTTTGATAAAAGTTAAAATTACTGGTTGTAGATTTTCTAGCGATTGTGACCTCTTTTCTGTTGTCCCAGTATACTTTAGCTATGTAACATAAACCAGCCAGAAACAAAGGGGTGAAGGTTTGAGACAGGTACGCGAAAGGTTACATTTACCAGCCATTGTAGGTTGACTTAATTTATTTAATGAGGCATTCCTTGTGTCCGTGAAAGCTTGTTTCAATAAATTTTCATGTTTTATTGATATAGACTAACGTGACTATTTAACCGCAAACTATTGATTTATCGTCGAAAAAACAGCAAATCTGTGTATAAAATGGAGTACTTGTTAGTAACAATAAAACATGTTTATTGTCATTTACAATAAATAAATTTTTGTCATTTACAATAAATAAATGTTTGTTGTCATTAGCAATGAATAAATGTTTATTGTCATTTACAATATATAAATGTTTATTGTCATTAGCAATGAATAAATGTTTATTGTCATTTACAATAAATAAATGTTTATTGTCATTTACAATAAATAAATGTTTATTGTCAT
Organism: Epimenia babai; assembly: GCA_011762755.2. Classification (NCBI taxonomy): domain Eukaryota; kingdom Metazoa; phylum Mollusca; class Solenogastres; order Cavibelonia; family Epimeniidae; genus Epimenia; species Epimenia babai. The sequence continues at coordinate 8,241 of WURV02151087.1, read as the reverse complement.
TTACAATATATAAATGTTAATTGTAGTCTTCAATAAATATATTTATTGCCATTTAGAAGAAATATTTGTAAATTGTAGTTCACAATGAATTTTATTGTTGCTATTCAGTGCATATACAATACCTTTAATATTCGAATATCACCCGTGATGCTTGATATCGAGCATCTACCCATTTTAGGGGCAGATGTAGTCTAGCTGTGGGGGATAACTGACTTGGTTAAAATCATCGAAAATTCAACCAGTAATTTCATACCACCATTCGTTTTCGCCATGCGCCTCAACCACTCTACTTACTGCACTCTATGTTGAGCTTTAGACTGCAGAACACTTTACTGGCAGAAAAAGCACTGTATCGGTTATACAAGACAACTTAGACTATAAGTATATATAGAGTAATGAATGTATATATGTTGAAAATCTCAAAAATAAATGGTAACAAATGGAATTTCGCAGTGAGAGACTATGCAGCATTAAACAATCTCACTTCAATAAGTCCTATTGTATCTGATTGTCTAGTAAAAGGTCAAGGCCAACACCTGTAGTATCACATTATTAATACTAGTTAATGGTATGAGCCCCGATTTTTGTTTGGGGAAGGTCCAGAATGAGATCAATAAAAAAATTCTGATTCCTTTTGACTGATATTTATAAAAGTTTTTTCTTATTTATTAGAGCATTTGTTATCAGGAATTAAATTTGAACTGTGGGCCACCAGGTAGGCTTGTTGGTCTATAAACGAAACGGAGTGAAGTTTTTTTGAGAATAGTTCCCTTCTAACACATGGCTATAAAGGACACTACACAAATGACAAAAACTATGGCTATCTAAATTTAGAGATTAAAAATCAGATAGGGTAAACAATGATGAAAGAAAATAAATGAAACTTATTTAGTAGTATTACAGATATGGGAAATATCACTGGTAGTTAGAAATATCATCACATACAATATCAAATATCATAATCCACAATATAAAACATGAAATATGATGGGGGAAAAGGGGTAGCCTAGATTAAAGATAAAGAGATGTTCACTATATTCCGTACTGCATTGTAAATTAGAAAGATGGCTACTTACTTTCGTACTGCATAAGATGGTGTGTATATCCCAGGTGGGTATTGTGGGGCGTACAGGAGCTGGTAAATCATCATTGACCCTCGCCCTGTTCAGGATCATTGAATCAGCCGGGGGTAACATTGTGATCGATGACTGTACTATCTCCGATATGGGGCTTCATGATCTGCGGTCACGTCTCACCATCCTCCCCCAGGTTTGTAGATAGTAACCTCTCAAAGAATGAACGCTTCAACATGATAGCAGGCTACCTCAGATGGTAGAGGGTCTGCCTGCAAACTAAAGGTAGAGTTGGGCAGGACTAGCCAATATCGATTGTGATTTTTCAGTCTATTAACAAATTGATTGATTTGGCCTACGAGTTAAATTTATGGAAAGTGTACTGGAAGACTGCAAGTATCGGCCAAGGCTATCAAATGCGGTTTTCAGTGATTTACCCATTTTGGGTGAGTTTACTCCAGCATTCGGGGGAAAAATGACTTGCTGAGAATTATCACAGAAAAGTTGACTGCTCGTTTGATTCGACCTGTTGGTCACAGATCCATTTGTTAGGGAGAAGCATTTTGTGTATTGTGAGCCATTTAGAAAACTGTACAAGCCTCAAAACACCCTCTAAGTGCTCAGACCCAGTCACACGTAGTAGGCCAGAGAACATTCAAGTACATAGTGAGAATGTGTAGTTGAGATCTGAGTCCATAATCTCCCAATGACTGACTGGGCCGTGGTGCTCTACCGGTTGAGCTAAGAAGGAACAATGAATACCTCTTGCGCTTATTACAATAAATAAATGTTTATTGTGCACCAAGATTTTAATTCTTTATCATGCCAGCGATAGACAATAATATCTGCCATCAGCGATAATATGCTCCATAGTTATTGAATGGTTGAGTTGTTTTTTAAATAGTAACGAAAATGGGTGTAGCCATAAAAGTTTATGAATACCAGGTGCGAATTAAACCGAAAGATGGCAGTTGGTAAAGCATGAAACCAGTCATTTTGAATGTATACTGTATTTATAAATGATGAAATTATGCAATTTCTTTAAGTTATTTTTATTGCATATTGTAATTTTTTGTATACATTGTTTATGACTGATTCATGGTAACAGGATCCCGTGCTATTTGCTGGATCGCTTCGTGCGAACCTTGACCCCTTCAACCGATACACAGACGACCAAATATGGCAGGCACTCGAGACTGCGAACTTGAAGTCGTATGTGTCATCGTTACCGGACCAATTGGGCCATGAATGTGAGGAGGGTGGTAACAATCTGAGGTAACATTTGTGTGGTTATTTGTATCAAATAAAGGAGTTCAGTTGTTGGTCAATGTATTTGCCATCTGCAAAACCATTCTACACTGTGGTGCATTCCGTGAAGCTTTAATGGGAAATGTACAGTGAGAGGGGTTCAGACGACTTTATTCTGCCCAATCAGGTAGAAGATTCTGCTAAACCAGATACAGTCGATTCTGCGTAGTTACATTTTTAATTCTGCCCAATTATATTGTTGATTTTGCCCAATTATATTGTTGATTTTGCCCAATTATTCTGTTGATTGTGCCCAATTATATTGTTGATTTTGCCCAATTATACTGTTGATTGTGCCCAATTATGTTGTTGATTTTGCCCAATTAAATTGTTGATTCTGCCCAATTATATTGTTGATGTTGCCCAATTATATTGATGATTTTGCCCAATAATATTGATTTTGCCAAATAATATTGTTGGTTTTGCAGAATTGTGAAATGAAATGAAATATATTTGATTTAAAGTGCACTAATAACATTGATGTCAAACACACTTTAAGTCAATAAATAGACTATTTAAAAACATTGATATGAATGACCTAAGCATTGTCAGACAATAACACCCATATAAATTAGCACTAGAACACTAATGAGCTTCCTCAACTAATAACACGGTTAGAGACATATTTTGTCACGAATTGAGATTTTTTCGTTATTTTATACATCAGGATAAGCTTTATTTGTTATGTTGATTTCTGTTATATTGTTGATTCTGCCCAACTGTATTGTTGATATTGCCCAATTATATTGGTGATTTTGCCCTTTCAGTCATGGTTTCTGTACATATTTAATAGGATCTTGTATATTATTTGCTAATGTATTGCAGTATTTTATGGTATTGCAGTATGTAATGTATCAATATATTTCTAGCGTAAATGACACTAAATAACATTCACCAGCCTCGGCCAGAGACAGCTCGTCTGCTTGGCACGGACCCTTCTAAAAAAGACCAAGATTCTCGTCCTAGATGAGGCTACTGCGGCCATTGACATGGAAACTGATGACCTCATTCAGCAGGCAATCAGGGCAGAGTTCAAAGAGTGCACAGTGGTGACAATCGCTCACAGACTTAATACCATTATGGATTATGACAGGTTGGTAGGTTTCTGACACGATCAAATTAGGGTATACAGCGTAGTAATGACTAAGTTAGGAGCAATAGTACAAGAATAGAGTAGTATCGAAGGAGTGGCAATGATAAAGTTGATGTGAGTTAGAAACACTTGATTTTCATTGTAATGCCAACAGGGTTAATCGGTGCTTTGCACTATGGTGATGTACCCTTCTGTACAGATTAGTCTTTTCTAGCAATCGGGGATAAATGACTTTCTGACGATCAATACGAAAAGTGAAGGTAACACCTTTTGACTAAGTAAGATAATTATTAGCACAAGTTTTCATATACAAGTATACTTCATCAGGTGCAATGAGTAGGGGTGATGACACACATGGAATATATACTAGAACAGGCGAAATGCAAAAAACATTGAGGCTATGTATATGCAAACATTTGCTGTGCAAACAATGGAAAAACCCTGTACTAAGCCAGAAAACATAGAGGTGTGGGTTGCCGTGTTAGCCATGTCGTAAATACGAAAATACAATGGTAACAACTTGTTGACTAACTATATAAGGATTAACACAACCTTTCGTATATCAACTATACTTCATCAGGTGCAATTGTCAGATTGTACCTGATGAAGTATACTTGATATATGAAAGCTTGTGTTAATTCTTATATAGTTAGGCAACAAGGTGCTACCTTTGTATTTTCATATCTAAGCCAGAAACAAAGCCAAGGAAACGCCAACACAGCAAGTAGCTAGGCTGATAACAATGGGGGTAAAAACACAATCAACACAGGGACACGCACAAATAGTAAGAAATATAAAGAGGTAAATAGTGTAAGAGTGTTAACAGGAGTAGCCAGTAGTAGAACAGTGGAGAAAAAGTGATGGTAGAAGTGTGTAAGGTATACAATGTACTAATATTTGTTGTGAAAGGAGATGGTGTGGGTTCTAGTCGTGGTAGTGTAAAAGGAAGCCATGTGTAGTCTCTGTGTCCTCCTGCGACACAGTTGAACTTGTTGATGACTTTTTCTCTGTGGACTTTGGTGAGGATGGCGACACGAAAGTCATCTTGGGGTGGTTCGCTAGTGGGAAGTGGTCGCTGATTGGTTCCTGAGAGTGCAGTGTACGGATGTCTGATCTGTGGCTATTCATAAGGATTTCTATTTCGAAGGCTTGTTATTACAGAAATGACTTTCAGTTTGCCACTATACTATCTACTTTCCCATATATTGCAGTATACCCCACCAGAATACTTGTGGAGTAGTTATTAAAGTGGTAGAAGTTCTTGATTCGTAACTGTAAGGTCACCGTTTCAACACCCCACTCGTCGCCTTTTCTCCAATGATATTTGGCAAATCATTTACCTCCGTTTGTCGTAGTAAACCTATCCCTAAAATGAGTAGACATGATATCTTCGATGGGTGACATGGGTGTCAGCAGTATTGTATATACGCTGAATAGCTGCCACCAACCTTTCATTGTGAACCACACCTGAGAGGTTTGGCTGATACACTGAAAATGTACCTTTGTAATAATAATTATCCACACTACTTTAGCAATGCTGCTCTGCTGCTGCCTTATATTATACAATTTTTTATAAACTTAGTTTGTAGACAACCGAATCGGTCACTAGATTTTGTGGAATATTTTTAGTGAGGTTTCTGCTTGACTTCAATAGTAACACAGATAACGTAGCTGAATTATTTGTATCTTTGAAAATATTATTAAGTTGTTCGCCATCAATGTGCGTGGTTTTTTTCTGTGCTTGGAAATCAGCTGTGTATCCAGAAATGCATATAATCCAGATATTTATTTTTTTACTGTAAATTTTATTGTATTGTAACTCGCATATTTTACGGTTTGTGAATTCAGGGTGATGGTCATGGATGAAGGAGTCATCGTGGAGTTTGACTCGCCAGATAATCTCCTTGCCGATGAAACATCCACCTTTTACAGTATGGCCCGTGATGCTAGCCTCGCCCCGTGAAGCCTCAGCCACGGAGGCTGCATGGCTGTACTTTGTTGAACCAGATGCTCACTGTCTGTCTGTCGTGTCAGTCTTGGCATGATATTGACCGACATTCCCTATATAATTCGACTAATAGTACATATTCAAGCAGCGATATTTTGTTAGGTGATTAGTAATTATAATCGTTAAGAATGCCTAATTTAAATATCTACGTAGATTTCAAGTAGACATCTGAGTTTGTCACCCTCTAATATTTACATCTTTAGGATGACTCCTACAGTTTGGTACACTAGAGTAAGACAGGTTTGAATCGCATCTAAAAAGTAACCCTTTCTTAGGACTTGTATAATGTTTCGTAATTGTGTAAAATACAATTGCTGCAATTAATTCCTTATATTTGTATTTTGCTTACTATTTGAGAATCATTTTGTTTAATGTTTAACTGTGGTGACTGAAGATAAATTGCATATACAATTCCTGCAACATTTGATATTTTTGTTTATACTTTCTTATTTAGTGACATTGTATTAAATACGCAATTTAACAGGTACCCGTTTTTATAATTTGGATAGAATATCTCCATATCTCATGTTCTAGTCAATATTTGCCCAAGATCATTATTTTACAATTGTTGGATGTACAATCGAGGCAGCTCAGTCACCCTCGCTGAAATTATGTGATTTTTTTCTTATACTATGTTTGTTATATTTATCCCACAAGAATATAAAGTTTTTGAAAGTTTTGGTTACTGTTATTAGGTTTGTAGCACTGAAGGCTTTCAGTATGTTTGATTATTCGACCATATATTATTTAGTTACATTTTATTATATGTCAATTATTTGTGCAATAGGAACTGTGTATTCCTAGTTATTGTTTTTCAGCAATGTGTTCTCACTGAGCTATTTTAACTCAGCTTTTGTTATATTTTTGTATTGGGTGTTGCTGCTTTTGCATATACCTTGTTTAGTGTTTATGAATATTCATTTTTTTTGTTAAATAAACACAATTTTCGTGCATTTCTAAGATATGATAGGGGAATTTTTGCAATTATTGTGCATGTGTATATATCATGATATGTCCGTATAACTTTATGTCGAATGTGCTATATAGAATCTTTTTTGTTGCAATAAAACACTGAAGTTCTGCGTTCTCTGGTAGATAAGACGAGTGAATCTGAATACCACCTTTGTATATATAGGGGTTTTGTTTGGGAAACTGCACATTGGCTATCAATGGTTTTGGGAAAATGTACCTTGGGCATCGATGGTTGGGAACCCTGCACTGTGCATAGGATATTTATGATATGGAAAACACCGCAAAAATCAGCCAATCAATTTATAGTCCATTATCATGCTTGCTACAGATATCTGTATATCGCTGGCTATGATATACAGACTTTCAAAACATCAGTGGTTCTAAAAAACGGTGTCAAATACCTAAAGGCACATGAGACAGCTTGCCCTTATAGCTCAGTTGGTAGAGCACCAGGCCGGTTATCTGGAGGTCGTGGGAGGTCGTGGGAGGTCAGAGGTAGAGGTTTTTCTGTGCATTTTTCTCCAGCTATTCTTAGAACCACATTGGCTACTCCTATTACCATCACACTGTACAAAAGATATCGATAGTTTTTAGTTTGACGGTGGGTAGCCGTCATAGTCCAATTTGATAGCAGGAAAAATTATCACCTTTTCTCCAGACTAACTAGTTTTCTTTAATACAAGCTTTTGCATAAACCACTATGGTTCATCAGGCGATCATTAGGTATTAATAGTTTGATACATTATACGTCACGTATTCATCGCTTGATAGTGTACTCGTATCTGCAGTTGATTATTCGGGACTATGCAGTTGATTATTCGGGACTATGCCTATCGCGGTGTACCTTATGTTCTTGATGAGAAATGTCGATTGCATGGCAAAATGCAGTAGTACTAGAAAAAGAAAAGGTAAGATTTTTTGTGCAACTTTACAGATGTCAGTCGCACAATACTACCTTAAACACCCTTAAGAAAATGACCAAACCCCGTTTAAGTCATTACAATATTCAAGTACTGATGTCTTGCACATTTAAAATACAGGAAAAGTCCTCCATTCATGCGGAAACACACTCGCAACATCTTGCATTAAAGACCGGGTTTCAGTCACTGCACAACTGCTTCTTCAGACTGATCCTTTCTGATATGCAGGGCCCCGTAATTAATTGTAAATGTAAAAAAATGGGAGAAATTCGAGACAAACTCTTGAGCTATGTAAGGATGGTCCATCTTTTTATGTAATCCGAATAAATGAAAATAACTATAATACTAATAATGGTGTTATTATATATAATAGTAACTATAATATATTAATATAAATAGAATCATAGACGATTCGTCTATTGTCAACATATAGATAAAAAATGCTGTCTTCAGACTCGGCAGCAGAATAAAAACTAAGTTTATTACCGATAAGACCTGCATCAAAATTGTTTCATTATCGATAAAATCTGCATCAAAATTGTTTCATTGTCGATAAGACCTGCTTTAAAATTGTTTCGTTGTCGATAAAGCCCTGCATCAAAACTTTTCATTATCGAGAAGACCATCAAAATCCGCTTAAGATTCTGGTAATGTATAGATCTGCATAAAAATTGTGTTATAGATAAGATTTGTGTCGCATTATTGCATAAACCCTGTCAGCAGAAAAAAATGTTACGACCCAACATGGTTGCCAATACTCCTGAAAGATGATGGTGCGTGCGCAACTAACATTGGACGTGTTCCGAAAAAACAATGATGTTTATGGTTTAACAAAGGTTAAAACACGATTTTCGTGAATTATATATA
>WURV02151076.1:0-17345 GCA_011762755.2 Epimenia babai | reverse complement strand
ATGAACATTGTATATACAATATATTTGCAATATTTACTGCCCAAAATTTTTAAATTTTTATTGACCCGCCTGTAAGCCAGTGGGGGTTAGACTTTTAGGATTGAAATTTTGTCTTTAAAAACCATCTTATAGGCGAGTATATACAGTATATACTATTATTGTAATCTTATACTATTACTATTAGCGAGACAACTGTTTTCATTATCATCAACATTATCACAAACCATTACTAAATAATGTACAATGTAGCTGGGTCTGAGCATTCCCATTGTCAGCTAGCACACGACCATAAACCATTATTATCGATGGGATAGCTCTGTTGTAGAGCGCTGGCTTCTGAACCAGAAGGTGGACAGTTACAATCCAGGCAATGTCATTGTGTTTTACCGTTGTATCCTTGGGCAAGGTACTTTATGCAGATTGCTCTGGTCGACTCTGCTCTGGTGAAATTTCTTTGTGGCAACACACATTAATACACACTGGAAAAGTAAATTTGCGAGTGGCTTACCGGTGCCTGTTATCTAGCTGCCACGCCCACTGTGCGACCTCGCAAACCTTCATTTGCCAAGCTGCGCAGGTGGTTTTCAAGTGCGGGATATAAATGCCTAATTTAGTTTTTTATCCTGATTGCTAGAGTAAACCGGTCTCCTAAATGCATAGATGCTCGATATCATCCTTGGTGAGGTGATAGGGAAGTGTTGAAGGCATTGTGTATAAATAGCTGCCAAAAACATTTCATTGTAAACCGCATCGAAGAGCCTATATTGGCTGATACTTGTCTATAAATGTTGTACATAACTTCAATCGAAGGTTTTGTACTGTTGAAGGTATTGCATATGCGCTGAATAGCTGTCACCGCAAGGTAGTTGGGTGGACTTGCAATTTTGCGAGCATAAATGAGGCTGACTCTATTTTAATGTCGCCATAACAACCACGGTCTGGATTAACGTGATGGCCTAGATAACAAGTAAAATGCAGCCTTTTTGTACTACAAACGTTTATATATTTTGGGGTAATATGGGTGATTCCCCGAAAAATCGGCCTTAATTTGCCCCCAATATATGTACGTGGTTTTATTGAGGACACATATAACACGGCTGTCTCCATTTCAGAATGGCCGTGAAGAGAGGGAAAAAATGGTGGATCGCCCACAGCGGAGCCGACCTGATTTCGATGATCGTTTTTGCGTTCGGCGGACTGTTCCTCCTTTGGTACGAGCTCTGCCACATTTTGCCCACGTATTACCGCGACTCGTGCATCACGACGCGTATCCACTACGCATTCACCTTCTTTCTAGCCTTTCAAATATACGCAAACATGTTCTTTTTAGTCACGACCGACACCGTTGCGATCAAAGCAGACGACGGCGGCGGAAATCAAGGGAGATTTTGCGATATTTGCGTCATGAACGCGCCGCCGCGATCGCACCACTGCAAAATTTGCAACGAATGCATCGAAAAACGCAACCACCATTGTTGGTTCGCCGGATCGTGCGTCGGCCTCCGAAACCGTCGATTTTACGTCGCCATGGTGATATATATGTTTATCGCAGCCGTTTATTGCAACGTTTTTAACTATGCGTTCGTGATAAACGTTAAAGGTCCGTTGAGTATTTCGAACGTAGCAACGTTTTGTTTGCCCCACGTCGCTTTGATGTTCGGTTTGTACGACGTTTATACTTTCGCGATAACCTGTCTGTCGTCGATCGGATTCATGCTCATGGTTTTATTCGGCTGGATGCTGCAGATACAAATCGCTCAGATTTACCGCGGGCAGACGGCGTACGAGAGACGCAAGAACCTGCCGGGTTCGGATCGCGGTTGGCGAAAAAACGTGCGCGATGTTTTAGGAAGGAATTACGCGCGAAATTTATTGCTGCCTTTTTGCGATACAGGTCTGGCGTACGGTGAGGCAGCGTATACATTCAACGATGGATCAAAAGTCTTGTGAGAGTGATTATAAGAGGACCGCATTAGGAGATAAATACTCGATCAAAGTGTACTCATTCGTATACAGTTCGCAGACATTATTTATGGCTATAGAAACCACATCCACTCAGCATTCGCATCGATAGTAGATTATGATGTTATAAAAGTTGTCATTCTTTATAATATATTGAAATAACCAACAAATAAGCAACATATAACCAACACCAAATAATGTTTTATTTACCTTGTAGGCCTACTGTCTGCGAACTACGACATTAAGTATATTTAATCGTGATAAATACTTTCCTGGTGCTCGCTTGAGCTGAATCTAAAAACTTCGACCACAACCCCGGCAGCACTAAAATCTGAAGTTTTCAACATCGACAATGAAATATAAGACTATTACAATATAAACAGAGGTGTACTTCGTCGGATGTATAGCTATACCTGTATACAAAAGTGTTTAATAAAAGTGTCTATATTTTCCCAGCAGTTAGTGTTAATACTTAGAAAAGTCATCAGTGATTACCAAAATATGTTCAAATCCACCTTTAAAGCGTTCAAGTGTGAGGTAATCTAAGTAAACTAACTCTGAGGGTTGTGTTGATACGATGTTCACTAATGGACCACCATTATTGGTGTAAGGTTTACGACGGAGACAACTCCCACAATTACGAATCCAGTCGTCGATATCTGTCTACATACCAGGTCAGAGGAATCTATCTCTCACAAGACTAGTAGTCCGATCACGGCCAAAATGACCGACATCGTCGTGTAGACCTTTTAAGACGGTTGTAATCAAATGGGGAGGTAACACAATTTGCTGCTTGAGACCATCACTAGTATTACATTCTCGATATAAGATATTATTGTCGATGTGGAGGTGCTGAAAATTTCGGAGCATAGTTGCCTGCCTATACAGGAGAGCAGTTAACGGACCTGGAGGTTTCTTATTGTTAGAGACGTAACCTCTCCACTGAATTAACAGCGCATCTTGCGCGATGCTCCAGTTTTCTTCACGGCAACTACTTAATTCGGTGGCGGGTTTCAAGAACATCTTCCGGCTGCTCAGTAAGAGTTATACTCTCTATTAAGGGTATTAAGCTGACACTGTGGCAAAATGCTCTTACGGAATCTTGATCCACAAATGATGGTGAAGGGGGATAAAGCGTCAGCATCAGAATTATTAATGCCAGCACGGTACTTATAATAATAATAATTATTATTATAATAGCAATTTATAAAGCGCATTAATTGGTGATGACACCGTCTAGTGACTCTAAACATAAAATCACAATGACAATATTATTATTATTTTTTTTATAGTGCCTCTTCAACTTACTAGTTATCAGCGACACTTTACAATATACAACATGGTATACACAAAAATAAATAGAAGCTATAATGGTATGTAACAAGTAAAAATTATCACATTTAGCACGAAACAGTGAAACTTACGATTAATCTATTCTACATAGAAGGTATAATAGCCTAAAAATACTTAGACACGCACAGTAGACTAAAATCGATAGAACTAAATGGTATCACCGAATGCCATTCAGAGAACGTATGCTTTGACAGTGGACTTGAGAGGAAAAACTCATTATACATCGTATAGTAGACTAAAATCATCCTAAAACTACATGGTATCACTGTATGCTTTTCGGAAGAGGTAGGTTTTGATAGTGGACTTGAAGAGAGAGAAACTTGTAATAGATCGTATAGATGGGGGAAGACTTGTTGAACAACTGAGGTGCTGTGACTTGGAAGGAGCGACCCCCAAAACTGTCTCTGCTGTACTAGGCTGGGCATTGGTCACGGTTGATGATTGTCTGGTAGTGCACCTTGGTTTATTCGTGCGTATTAGTTCACGTAGATATACCGGAGCAAGGTTGTGGACACATTTGAAAGTTAAAATTAAAATCTCGCATTCTATTCTAGATTTAACAGGTAACCAATGTAGCATTTTCAGTGTGGGTGTTATGTGGAGAGGTTTAGGAATTTTGTATATTATTCTGGCGGCGGAATTTTGTAAACTGGATAATTCTTTGGCTGGAAGATTCATTATAATGGAATTACACGAGTCAATCCTGGAGGTCACAAAGGATTTAATTAATCATTTGGTTTGTTGGGTAGATAAATATTTTGAGGGTGATTACATTTTATGAAGATAGAAATATCCAGATTTGACAACGTTCGAAATAAGATAGTGGAACGAAAGATGATAGTCAAATATGATGCCAAGATTTTTTGCCAATTGAGAAGGTTCTATAATATTAGAATTAAAATTCTGCGATATGTTTGGTACTGGAGAGCATTCATAAGGTGAACTAATACAAATTATTTCGGTTTTCTTAGTATAGAATTTTAGTTTGCTTGCCGTCATCCGCTGTAGAATATCATTAAGACAAGGTTGGATTTTGGTAACTGACTCAGAGAGGTTGGATGCACTATTAGTGTTGACTGGGAGCCAAAGCTGAGTGTCATGGACGAGGGCGTAGTACACTCCCCTGGGCACCTCATAAGGAGTAGTGCATCAGAGGAGTGGTTGCCTACTGACACTGTAAAGAAACGACCATTGATATATGATTTAATCCAGTTGTGTGAACTGCCTTGAATACCAAAAGAGACCCCAAGTCTTGACATCAGAATCATGTCATGATCAATTGTATCAAAGGCAACAGATATGTCAAGAAAAAGCATTATTACTGATTTTCTCTTGTCAAGATATGTAAGTTGTTAAAAAATAGATAATATGGCTCTTCCAACACTATGGTAGGACCTATATTCTGACTGCATTGGTGGCAGAAGATTATGTGCAGTGTAATATTGTGATAGCTGATTATACACAATTTGTTCTAACCAGTATGAGATTGCTGGTAGGTTAGATATAGGGCGGTAGTTATTTAAAGTATTGCACTCGAGTCCAGACTCATGCATTTCTCAGACTCAGGCAAATATGTCATCAAATGTTCTTTTTCTAAATTGGCTGTAAAAATATTATGAAGTTTGCTACTTGCAGCATTCCTTTAATGATGAATTAAAGATACGTCTTTCGGACACTGACAGTCATGAAATTCCTGCATTTATATTTTAATATTTTCATTATACAGCATAAGTAATAGGATATCAGCTTTTTATACTGGATTGCAATAATCCGCTGTTGACAATGCACACTGCTGGTCTAAGAGTCTCTTCGGCTTATATATTATGGTACGGAAAATACTGTCGTGAATCCATTTATGCCAATAGACACCCTCATATCTCGCAGTCTTTCAAATCAGCGTAGTCGATAATTATTCTCAATGAGATGACGAGATAACTAAGTGGTAGGTGCCATACAGACTATCCAAAAAGGATTTGAAGCAAAATGTCAGAGAGAAGTAAGCCATACATTATCACACAGTGAAGTTTATCCACATCTGTCTTGACAGACTAGGTTTAAGGCACTTTCATAAATGCTATGCCGGCATCTTGTGGATTTCCATTCTCATGATCCAAAAGCTACTTTACATGTTCCCTGTAACAGCATCGTGAAGTGTAGCTTTTGACATTCAAAGCTGTATCCAAATGTTGGTTTAGTAGGTCTTGGGATGGAGTGTAATATTTATTCTTGAGTATATTCATATTTATACTCGAAAATCTAATGAATTATTCTTTTCTAAGTTTAATATGTTCATATGGTTGAAGTTCTGTCATTGCACTTGGCTTGCCTTTTGCAGGAGGTAGCAAGTCAGACGTATTATGTCAACACGCACACCTTGACCTACAGCACGACGTGAACCGTCATCAATACCGTCTTCTTGATCCACTAACTTGTCGACCTGATAATATCTTTCACTTTGCCCATAATAAGCTTTTAATATACAAGCCATCGATACGAAGGAAGATCAAAAAATGTTTGTATCACGGTATCGTTCGTGTGACGGATGATCATGTCATGGATACGAAGTTGCACGAGCGGAACCATGCGCCATTTGAGATAGAATTGGTACATGATTTTATTCATGTTTACTGTTACTACAAGAGTTTAACTACGACCACACAAGTACCAGTGGTCAAGATGGGCGAATTTGATAATGAATATGTTGCCCATGAAGCCGAGGATATTTCGGAATTCGATGCTGAGTTTAGACCAGATATTGATCAGTTTCTTGTGCAGATTCATCCAAGCGTCGAAGTTCTACAAAGAATTAAAGTAACCAACATTCCCCGAACAGCAACACAGATGAGTGTTCTAATATTTTGCTTGGATTCTATGTCTCATTTGTCATATCAACGCAACCTGCCTAAAACCTACGCCTATATACACGATGTACTTGGGTCGGTCGTCTTCAAAAGCTATAACATTGTCGGTGATGCGACTACGGCAGCCATACTCCCGATACTCACAGGTGGGATATCACTACAGATAACGTCAAATAACAAGGTATTTCCTATTCACTGTTGCAATATATAATCAATGTTGTACTTGGGTATGTCTGATTCCTGACCTACTCTTGTCTACTGGGGCATGGAAAATTAACAGAAAACAAAACCTGGAAATTGATATTTTTAATATTAAAGAAATCTCTAAACACATTACCAAGTTCCAAATATTTGAAATATCTGCTCAAAATATATTACAATAAATTTTTTGGAATATTTAGAATATTCCGTAAGACTTAATATAGAGCTAAAATTTTTGGATAGAACAAGTTTATTGTATTTTTACTAAACTCAATAATGTCAATATGTTTTATTTATGCTTATGCTTGTGAGCCTTTACTGATCAGACTTTTTCTGTCATCTGTCCTGGACTGTTTGGGGTATGGGTAACCTAGAGGTTTGTAATTTGGCAGGTATTATCATTAGAGTGGTCGTATTTAGAATTGTTCAGGATATCACCATCTCTGAAATGGGAGGTAATTTCTGCCAATGATTGTAATTTTGCCTCAAGAATTTTATGTCATATGCCTTGTCATACAAATTGTGCATAATGTCCATCGCAACATCTTGACCGTAGATATCCCACTTTTTTAATAATTTTTACTTGAGTAAGTAATGTGTTATAATAATATGGTTTTTACAGTGCTCCCTAGAATAATAGATTATTATCAGTCGCACTTCACAATGTTATGAATAATAAATAGACACTAATTATATACACTAAATGTATAAGATGGCATATTTGGATAAAATGAAATATTGACTATATATATATATATATATCAGTTGATCTATAATTACAGTAAATAGTTTCATGTACACAAGTGTGGTGTTCGCACAGAAGGTATCATTCCAATGTAAAGCATTCATTCCACACTATAGTAGACATGCCACTGAGTGATTTTGTGCTAGCATCAACTTGAAACACAGTTTAGTTTGTGTCATGCAAAAGCCTCATCAATGTACAATATATAGAGAGGAGACTTGTTGCTCTATTGTAAACTAGCAAAATTGAAAGAGTGCTTCTTACAGTATGAGATTTTAGAGAGAAAAGTAATTTAGCTTGCAAAAGTTTTGGTTTCATGAGTTGATAAGCAAATCACTACTCAGTGGATTATTCTATTAAATAGAATTATATCGACTAGAAATTTTTGTAATTGATTAATTACTCTTGGACAAAGTCTTCAAAAATTGCTCTGGTTCCATATGATGCTCAGATTTATGTATATGATATGTATATGTATATGATACTCTGCTAGAGTAGTCTATATTAAATCAAGCTGAGAGCATAGCTACTATTTTTTATCAAATAATAACAATTGAAGGTCTGGTGTAAACTGTTGTGTGATTTTCAATTTTTTCGATATTCCAGACCATATTTCTATATATTTACTATTTCTGAATGCTTTTAATGTTTCAGAAGTGTTTTACTGGCCTCTTCAGCCTTTTGTTAGCTCACTTGAGCATATACTAGGTGAGCTTTCCTGATTGGGGTTCGTCCGTCGTCTGTCCATCCGTCCGTCCATCCGTCCGATATTAACATTTTCTTAAAAAATCTTCTCAAGAAGCGCTTATCGCAGAGGTCTTCCATTTAGCAGATATTGTCCTAGGTATGGAGTCTTCTAGATTATGGTATCGTCATCGCAGCTAGAGGAAGTACCTTCTGCTGATGGTCATATTTTTTTTAATCTTCTACTGAAGAACCGCTTTTCGTGCAGAGGTCTGTTATTTGGCCGACATTGTCCTTGGGATGGTCTCCTCTAGATTTGTTCATGGTATTGTCATCGCAGCTATGGAAAGTAACTTATGTCGATGTTCGTATTTTTTCTTAAAAAAATCTTCTCAAGAACTGCTTAAGAGGTTCACGCAGATCTGTATTTTCTTGTTTTAGTGTCATAATGGGTATTGTCGGATTTCTTTGGTCTCTTGGCCCTTTTTCAGTATCGTTATGGGTATTGTCGGGTCTCTTTGGTCTCTCTTCTTATTTCAGTATCGTAAAGGGTATTGTCTGGCCTCCTGATTTTGATTTGTCAAGCAGTCTCCTTGTTGTCTTCTTCTGATATCAAGATGGCCTCCTTGGCCTTTTGTTCTGTCTTTTGTCTTTTTATTTCAGTTTGACAATCGCTGGTGTTATGATCCCCCAGCCATGCCACCAGCATGGCTTTGATATTGCAAAATTTGCACGTTCCACGAAACCCTGACTATCAGAATGACAGTTTGCCATGGACAATTTTAAGATCCGGCCACATAATTTTGGGTTCCTCGATCACAGCAGCTGTGAACTCAGACCCTTTGTCACTCTGAAGAATTTCAGGAGCTGGAAAGCCACTTTTGCCGCATGTTTAGAGGTTAGCGGTCGCAAAACGCAGAATTTTATCAAATGATCTTAGTGGAGTTTCTTGACTTGACCTCAACAGAGAATGTCGTGTTTGTTACATATGTGATACTGGTGAAAAGACTTGCTTTTGACAGTTGTGGCTAGATGAACTTACTCTAATGAAATATTGTAATCACTATTGGAAATCAATCCTGTCTTAGGTTTAGTTTTATATAAGTTGAACAGTTCTTGTCTAAAACTACCCTTTATTATCATCCATGCTACAAACTTATAGCAATACTTATATGAATACAGTAATATAGTAATACAGTAATAAAGTAATAAAGTAATAAAGTAATACAGTAAGAAGGTCTTATGCCAATATTCTGGAATACAAATGGTGTAGATTTTCTGTCAACTCCAACTAACAAATTTGGTATTACTCAAAGTTGGACCAATAAATATTGGATGATGATTTGCTCAGTCTATATCAAAGGCTTCTTTGTTATTATTAATAGAAACATCATTGTAGCAACATCAGCCATTGTTATCATAACAAAGCCTCGCAAACAGTCTCTGAAGATCAAATGATGACCTCACATGGATCACCGTAACAGTGTGGAATAATACATATAGTTAAACAAGGTATAATATTTGTGTTTCAGTCGAAATAATTTCAGGATATGTACAATATTTTTGTCTAAATTTTCAGGCATGTGCATATTTTCTGGTCTATGTTAGGAAATTTGCAAATCTCCTGATTCAACCAGGAAATATGCAAGTTTATTGAAATGAATCAGTAAATACGCACATTTACGGAAATTGTACATTTACCGTAAGATATATACCAATTTATTGTATCGCCTAAGTAAGCTGACTGTCACAGTCGAACCAACAATTGGTGACAGTTTAAGCACATTAAATTTTTTTCTGTTATTGAGAAGTAACCTATACCACTTCACTATATAGTGGGTCATTTGGGAAAACATGGGATATATATTGTGTCACAAATATTTCTGGTCTGTGAGCTTGGAAGTTTCTAGACAATTATGGCACTAAATTATATCACATCTGCCTAAAATTACTATTTTTGGTATCATTCCAACACTGTATATTGCAATTTTTGCCACTAAACTTATGGCCAACAGTGTACATGGTGTGAGGTATCATTGAGAGTTGCCTAAAGAGAGCATAAAATTTTGCAGATGCATTTGTATTATTGCAGGTAAGATGGAATGGGAACTCCCCGAGGCAAGGCGCAGGATCACCGAGTCCGTGTATGTAGATGAGTATCCGCTCATCTGGAAGGACTTTCGAGATACGGGCTACGTGACCATGTATTCAGAGGATGAGCCAAGTTTGTCCACATTTAATTTGCGGTTGAATGGTTTCGAGTCCCAACCCACTGACCATTACATGCGACCGTTTTGGAAGCGCATCTTGAATTCTGCATTGAATGAAAAAAGTTCGCAATTCTGTCTAGGTGGTGTCCCAAAGCACCAATACCTTGTTAATTATACGCATGATTTTTTTGTGAAGTACGCAAATGTTCCCAAGTTTGCATTCTCCTTCAGCAGTCAGTTGACTCATGGTGACAATAACCCCGGTCAGTACATTGACAGCGATATTGTACATATGTTAGAGTCACTACGCAGTCAAGGGCTGTTGAACAGCACAGTAGTTATAGTCATGGGTGACCATGGCTCTCGAGCTAACAATGTGCGTTGGACAGTTCAGGGCAAGCTGGAGGAACGTTTACCATTAATGTCAATATCAGTGCCCGATCAATTTAAACAGTTGTATCCAAGAGCTTATAGAAACCTTGTCAGAAACTCTGACCGTTTAACCTCACCATTTGATATACATGAAACCCTGCTGGATTTACTTGATACTTCACGCTGGAAGCACAAGCAACGCAGTCACGACACCCATCGTGGTCTTAGCTTATTCAGCAAGATACCGACGAATCGTACATGTCAAGATGCTGGCATTGCTATGCATTGGTGCACATGTATGAAACAATTACCTGTCAAGCGGTCTTCACAGAATGTAATTGCCGCAGTAAATGCCACCATTGATTACATTAACGGTTTAATATCATCTCCAAAGTTGTCCCGCATGTGCGCTACTATACGTCTCAAGGAGATTCGCCAAGCTTATATCATCATCCCTAATGAAAAGGTTCATTTCTCTAATTAATGTTATGAGATTGTTATGTATCTTGTCTCTAGATAAATGATAAAATTTGGGTGTTAGTCAGATTTGGGTAAAAAAACTTATACATATGTGCTCTTATTATATGACAAAGATCTGGTCTTCTTTACTGAAATACATTTCAGGGCTTGTAAATATTATGAGATTCATGGGATCTAGATATGGGGAAAAATCTAAAGATGAAATTGATATTTATCATTAGAAGTTACTTCCTTTATTCTAATCAGCAGATATTCAATGAATACTATCGTGCTTGCCATAATTCTCTTATGTCAGGAAAATTTATTTGAGTCTGACATTTTATTTTGCGATTTTTTTGTATTTGTTGTTTCCCATACAGATTGTTGCTAATGAATGAGTTCTCAAAAGGTACATTTTATTGTTATCGTTATGAAGCTTACAGTAGGTAAAGGTGAAGGCGAGGTTTTGGTGCTAATTTATAATTAAATGTCAGTAGCACGTACAACATTGCCCCGTTACATCCCTAAGATATTCTTATAATAAATGATTCCACGACAAATCTTTCTCAATATTCAGGCACGAAAATCTTTCTCATTTGCTAATGTGGAAGGCGCGGGAAAAAAATCCCTGGTTCATATTGGTTCGAACTGGCAACCTCTCGCATGAAAGGCAACGCTTCTAACCACTATACCACTGACGTAGACATGTTCATTATAATAGCTACAAAGTAGCACTTTTTTCAATATGGCCCCCAAATTATTAGCTTTCACATGATAAAAAATATTGAGTTATTTGATTATTTATTAGCTTACCCAGGCGAATGCTCTATTGAGCTCTTTTAATTGAACTCACCTAGGCTTGTGTTATGAGTTTAACTGATTGGATGTCTTTCATAGTTCTTTTGTCCCTCCATCCCTCTATCCCTCCGGACGACTGATGTTAACATTTCTAGCTCACCTTAGTTTATGCTCGTTGAGCTTTTCTGATCGGAGTTGGTCTGTCGTCCGTCCATCCATCCGTCTGATGTTAATATTTTCTTAAAAATACCGCTTATCGCAGAGATGTGCCATTTGGCAAATATTATCCTTGTGTTGGTCTCTTCTAGATGTGTTTATGGTATCATCATCGCTGCTAGGGGAAGTAATTTCTGCCGATGTTCGCATTTTTTCTTAAAAAATCTTTTCAAGAACCGCTTATCGCAGAGGTCTGCTATTTGGCACATATTAACCTAGGGTTGGTCTACTCTAGATTTTTTCATGGTATCGACATTGCACCAAGGGGAAGTAACTCATGCTGATGTTCTTATTTTTTCTTTAAAAATCGTCTCATTATCCGCTTCTTGCAGAAGTGTGCCATTTGGCAGATGTTGCCCCAGGGTTGGTCTCGCTCTTGTTTCAGTGTCGGGTATTGTTGGATAATATAAGTAGCAGTATTAGTCTTTGAAAAGTAAAAGAAAAAATGAGGTAACACCTTTTGAGACTAATTGAATTTATTCGTAAACAAACTTTCGCATATATGTAATATGCTTCTTCAGGCTTATCGAATGAAGAAGGATATTACATATATGCGAAAAGCTTGTTTATGAATAAATTCAATTAGTCTCAAAGGTGTTACCCGTACATTTTTTCTCACTTTACAAGACGAATACGGCTACTTATACCATATCTGTTCTTAAGAAAGTTTGAGACAGCCCACTGAAATTCAATTTTTAGTACGCGATATTGGTTCGATACTACATCAGCGGATCCATCGGTCGTCAGTGTTCTATGCTGTAATCCCTCAATATTCCGTGAAATTTGAACAAAAGTAAATGCAGACGTAGTATCAGCGTCCTAACTATAGCCAATAACCACTCAAGCTGTCCTAAAGGGTCATAATATTCGTTTAAAAACGATAATTCTTCCCATCCGTGAACTAAAATCGTTACCTGACATCGTCGAAGGTCTACCGAAAAAGGAAAATGCAGACGCGATATTTGTGTGTCTATCGCATCGATTATCGGGTGTCAAAGCACTGTAACTTCTGTAACTTCTGCAATATATGTCTGAAATACTTGAGATATCTCATCAATATCTACTGTAAAACGTTTAAGATATTTCGCGAACTAAGGCATCATTAGTACGTAACTGTATAATACTATTCCTCCTCGTTGAGCTTATGCTAAATTTACAAATTCAAATGAATCTAGTAGTCGAAAGGAAACACATGATATATGGTATTTAATAACTTTTATATTGTAATATTGTTATTGTAATAAACGAATTGCCATCCTTTAAGTCACGCAACTGTCATGTGACAACCGGAACTGATCGAAGGCAACTTCACATTGTAATATAACGCCTTTATTACTTTAGCAAGTAATAAGCAAGACAAATTCGTGAACAGAACATAGTATATAATCATTTGTCGCGTATAAATTACCGGATACAGTTTATGAAATGAATTGTGTAATTCACTTTTAGGATGTGAACATAATAAATGCATTGAACGCCCTGAGACACCAAGAATCCCCGGACAGATTGAAGCAAACGGTATGCGCCCAAAATATGTTACTCGCTCTGAATGCCTTCAACACACATTGGGGATTTCAGGAGCAATCGATCTATTTCACAGGGTAAATAGATGATTACTGATCTACGTCGTGTAGTTTTCGTATCTTTTAGTCGTCGTATTGTTAAACAACGTTGTATTCCTTGTTAGAGAAAGTCCGTATCAATATATAACTTTGTCTCACCTTTTCTGTATGAGTCGGTAAGTTTGTCTCCTCCAGTCTGTATCAATTGACAAGTTTATCTCGCCTGGTCTGTCGCAATTGATAAGTTTGTCTCACTTCATCTGTAGGAAATGATAATTTGGTCTGATATAGTTTGTAAGAATTGATAAGTTTGTCTCACCTGGTCTGTCTCAATTGACAAGTTTTTCTCACCTAGTCTGTATCAATTGATAAGTTTGTCTCACCTAGTCTCTATTAATTGATAAGCGTTTCTCACCTAGTCTGTCGGAATTGATAAGTTTGTCTCACCTCTCATGTAGGGATTGATAAATTAGTCTCACCTAGTTTGTATCAACTGATGAGTCGTTCTCATCTAATCTGTCTCAATGGATAAGTTTGTCCCACCTAGTGTGTGTCCAATGATAAGTTCGTCTCACCTAGTTGATATCAGTTATTAGTTATGTCTTACCTCGTTAGTAGAAACTGACATATTATTTATCAACTCGACTGTATCAATTGACGGGTTATTCTCATCGACAATGTAAGTTAATTGATATGTTATTCTCATTTCGTCTGCACCTAATGATGAATTATTCTTACCGAGAGTTCAACAAGAGATGTGTTACGAGGGTAGGCTGAAGAGGCTATAGACTCACCAAGAACGAGCCAAGCTAGAGAGATGAATCTTCAGACATGGCAAAGCGAGTCATTGCTGTGGCTAAGTGCACAGATGTTTCCAGTGTAATCACATTTATTACTTATTTGTGCAATTTTGTCTCATACGTACTAATGCCTCAGACCTAAATGGACAATTTGGCACCATGGTGTTATAAAGTATCCGGCTATGATAGGCTTAGCTCCCCCAAAACAGTTTTTCAATGGTCAAGATGAGGGCTTTTATACCACGTGTATCCAAGCGCTGCAACATCGTTGAACTAAGTGTGTAGAGCGTAAGAGAGACAATGTTGAAAAATAACCACCGAATAATCTCATTCGAAAAAGCATCATGGTCGCCCTATGAACTTTTTAGCCTACCCTCGTATTTCCAGGTAGATTGTGACGATCGATATGAAATTAAAAGACATTTTCTCTTAGACAATATTATAAAATAGAATCACCCTCTTTCTGTGGTTGATCGTTATGTTTGTCATACCCACAGATATGACTTGCTCGATTTGAACGGTTGGCCTACCCTGACCTACAAGGCTCACCCGGGTACCGTGTGTTCGGCTCTGTCGACCTCCATCATTGAATTTAGTTTCAACCTGATGACGATGCGTATGTTTGCTCAGGTCGTCATGATCAGGTCACGCGACTCGTTCCAGCCATCCGGTTTATTAAACAATATATCATTGCCATTTGCACGTTTGTCATGATAAACCCTCTTGTACACCTGGTGTTTTCTCGACGTAAAGCAGTACTGCGTGATATACGAATTTGCCCAATATACGTTGTTGTGAAAACACTTAATCTGGCCACACACTACCATGTCTTGTATTTTATAATATTTTTTTTTACGAAAGAAGCAATACATGAGATAATATAATAAGACACAAACAGTACTGTTAAGAATTACTAAAGCAAAATGATTTTATTAATACGTTTATATTTTGTGACATCAATTTTTGGGCTCTACTAGTTTCCGGGCTCTTCTAGTTTCAATTCACCCGTCGTTGTTGTTTGTTTGGCAAACGCGCTCAAATGCAATTTTTACATCAAACATCGCAGACATTAAAATCAAATATTTCAGATTCACCTAAGTCTTTTTGACCTATCAAGATATTTTCGATGCAGCAATTTGATTAAAGAATGATGGAGACTCGTTAGAATTTGAGCTTATATTATCAACAATAAATGTGCGATAACATAAGAGTATTTGACATTTATACGTCCTTAAACAATTATACATAGTGTAAATATGGCATTCTAAACCTTTTTTGCACGTACCTAGTGTTTTTTATGCAGCCAAAACTATCGAGGTCCTCAAGAATACGATCGATCGTCTTAGCGGCTTCTTTTTTATGTGGAGAGCGAAATACTGACTCAAGCTTTTAATTTCAAACATTAACAATCTTCTTTGCCTTCTACAGATTATTATCTGGATCACTTTCGTAGTTAGTCGATATCCTTGCAAAACAGAAAACGCGCCGGACCCTGTAAACACACACACACACACACACACACACACACACAGACTGGCACGCCCACAGGAAAGGTCCGTGGAGGGGACCCACGTTACTGTGTCGTCCTCGAACGACACGCGACCGTGGCGTGGGTAGGAATCTGATAAACGCGTCCTCGGTATTCTTTTTATTTCTACACGAAACCAGATTAAAATGTGCACAAAATTTTCGAGATTTATTATACCATGCTCAATGCATATTTTCAGCATGGGGGTGGCGTTGGATGGCTCTCCCGGTCCTATAAGCTCCCTCTGTCCGGCGTCCCAGAATTACATCATGAGTTCAAATCAGGTCCTGCCGTACAGTGAACTCAGAGCGGATAGTTACAGCACGTGCAGTCGAGACATGCTTCTCGATTTCCTAAAAAGCCTCCATACAAGGTATTTGAGCATGTTTGTATATTTGGAAGTGCTACTAAACAATTTCCGGTTATACGTTTATATGAAAACGGAATTTTTACAATTTTGCGCGAGCAGCCGTTCACGAGAGTATTATGTGATTGCTCAATATCATCCTTTGCATGGCCGTTTTGTGTACTGGAACTTTGACGCCACATAAAAATGAAGCCACCGCGAAATGATATTTATAGACCCTAAGTATTAACAAACGAATGTTCTCGGGTGAGGATCATATTCTATTCAGTGATTATCAGAGCTTTATTCACCATGGTTCTGATAATACGAAACCGTGACTCTAGCAAATCATCCGAAAAAGATGATTTCAAGCGTCTACCAATTTTAGAGAGGGATTTACTGCCGCAGTCAAGGATAAATGACTTGCTGAGGATCATCGCAGAAACGTCGGCCGTTGTATTGTATTTATAGGCTGATTACCGAAGTAATCGTTGTGATAGGCCATTCTTGGGCCTTTACAAAGCTAGCCGATTAATGTGGTTACCACGACAATCTGATTAGCCTCACTTATATAAGGGGTGGGGGAAAACACCTCGTGTGAAAAACCCACCGAGTCTGAGCAGACAACTGACCTTTTTCCATTCACCCCACTGGTTCCAAAAATCCACGTATGAACTACATATGGGAGGTAAGCAACAGAGAGATCATATATATAGGGCATCTGAAGCACAGCAAACGTCAGAGGGAAAAAGCCCCAACAGAACCACACTGCAAGGGCCACCCAGACCCCCATGGGCAATGGGGTTTAAGGAATTTTCAGCCCGAAAACGCTCGATGGAACGTACAATACGTAACAAAACTGCACACTGTAAAATTGGACTATGATATGTAACTTAATTCTTGGTGAATAGCACATATGTAACTTACATAGTAAGACAGGTCTGCCTAATGTCACAGCGACTGGTAGAACGCCTGCCCTATCATAGGGACTGTTGGTGCGTCTGCAATAATGTCCTAGTAACAGTTGTTACATCTGCCCTAATGTCACGGGTACTGTGGGGCACGTCCGCCCTAATGTCCCGGGTACTGTTAGAACGTCCGCCCTAATGTCACGGGTACTGTTAGCACGTCCGCCCTAATGTCACGGGTACTGTTAGCACGTCCGCCCTAATGTCACGGGTACTGTGGGGCACGTCCGCCTTAATGTCACGGGTACTGTTAGAACGTCCGCCCTAATGTCACGGGTAC
>WURV02151065.1:0-17346 GCA_011762755.2 Epimenia babai | reverse complement strand
CCGAACAATAAAGGTCACCAATGCAAGAGGCAGGGGGGCCATTGCCTGTTTGACTTTGAAAAGAAAAACTAAAGGCAAGAATAAAGAATATTTTCAACATAGGTCCTCCAAAAAATGGGTACTTAACCTATTAGTGTGAGTTAGATCGAAATTCTAACAGTTGAATTCGAAAAAAAATAAATTCTGGGAAAAATAGGTTTCTAAATGAGAATGAAGGCGTGAAGATATTGCCGCCGCCAAGTCCATGGTCAATTGGGATTGAAAAAGAGTTTCTTATTAACTCGGGCTTTTTCCATTTCAATTTTCGGACAAAACCCCATAGTCGCCTCTCAACCATGGATGGAAGTTGTAACGATTTCCAAATCTTTCACCAGCGATTCGCCACTAACAATGATCACTTGAGAGGCCTTTTCTCAAACAATGGGCAGGGCATCGTGACGATGATTTCTGATGAGATCGGAACTTGGAGTGCTTAACTGACTGAAGGGCGGGAAGGTGCCTCTGATTGTGTTGTATTCGAAGGCATTATCTTGTGCTTTAAAGCTCATCGAATGGTTGGCTCCAGGCGGTTGCGAGTTCTTTTTTGAGCTCCAGGGTTAATCGATAGGCCGGTTGTTGAAGGGGACGGTAGGGTAAATCCTCCTCGGTAACCATGTCTTTTGGAACGAGTCCATTGAATTTCTCCATGGCCTTTTTGACGGCAGGGCCCTCGACGAGACTTAAGGGTCCAAAAAAGAGTTGCTTGTATTTGCTACGTGCCGTGTTGAACTCATCCACCGATTCGGTCGTGGCCATGGTAGAGGCAGCCTGACTGGTTTCCAAAAAGAGCGTCAATTTCTTATTCCAAAAAACGGAATAGAATTCTTTTTCCTTCGTGTCCTTGTAAGTGTGAAATGCCCAAGCAGCACTGACCAGGAGGCCGATGAGTGCAAGGGATTTCAAAACAAGGTCCCAGGATTTATAAGGGTCGCCTTTCAAAAGTAAAACCTCAAGCTTTCAGATTTATTCTTGGCCGTTGCTGTTTGATTTGAATCGCTCCCTTAAAAGGGAGGGCTTGAAGAAAAGCAAGCCCGGAAAAGAGCGCGTGTCTGTGGCTTATCAGATCAGGAGTTTTGCTATTTCGTCTTGATAACGAAATTCGCCGCTTGGGATAACTGTAAGCCAAAGAGTGTAATTAGGTGGGTCATTTCAATTCTTGTGATCTTAATGCGAGTGGTTTGGAAAAAACAAGTTTACCCGTGAATTTTGAAAAAAATTATGGTTTATCCTTGAAATGGAATTATTATGTACACGATGGAGTATTCCATGAGCATTACTTTCGGCCTTATAGCTGCGCTTTTTACCATCGTGTGATAGCGAAGGAATTGCTCGGTGGTCATTTGCATCGGCTTGCCAATTCAGCGGATGTACCTTAAGAACTCCTGTTCAAATATGTGGCTTATCATCCTCAAACGGGAACCCATTTTTTCATTACCGACGCAACCGTATCCTGGCCATTACCCATTCAAAATGCGTGAATTCTTCCGCGCTGATTCGGTTGCCGTCAACGGGCAGATCTCTTTTACAAGTGTGATTCGATGGGGCTGCACCATGGTCATATTAGCGTCGCACTGGGGCGTGTGGCGCGGACGCATCTGGAACTGAATGAGGCTTGGCGTAGCCATGAGAAATGCTTTGGATCCAGGCGTTTCTTAGGAAAAAGTCAGAAGCGTCCTAAGTGTGCGCTAGCGCATTTACTTGTGTATTAATTTTTTCATTTCTTGAATATGCCTATGGTTTTCTGAGATATAATAATTAGCATATCTATAAATATTATCCTTAATTGCTAAATGCACTGGGGCTTGAGCAAAAATTTCAACCCATCTTTTTTTAAGAAGGAGTTTCTCTATGATTTTTTTTGAACGCCCTCATCGAATCACCAGGCTCTTTTTGATGATTCTCTTGAGTCTACCCTTCAGTTTGGCTCAGGTATTACCGGATCCCATTCAACCCACCAATCCCCAAGGTTTGACGGTCGGAACCCTTCCTGATCCGCATTGTTTCAAGAAAACAGGCCAGGTCGGCGATAATCATGAGGCCTATTTGCCTCACTTCCGTGTTTACGGGGACATGGAATTAGCCGCGACGGTGAATGGAAAAACGGATGCTTCCTTTCAACTCACCTTGCTTGAATGGCAGGATGGTGTTTGGGTGGAGCTTTCGAATTCAGCTGGCATGACCAAAACGGCGCAACTCTCGGCGTTTGTAACACCGGGCTTCTATTGTTGGAAAGTGACGGCAAGTGCCGCCGCAGCACCTTTTGACCTCTGCGAAATACTGCCGATCGAACAAATGATGGTTGATTTTTCCGGGCCAGATTTGGATGCAGCTGATGCAGCCTACAACACTATGTATGAACTCGGTCTTCAGGCAGTGCCTTATCTGATGGATATGGTCTACAGCCCGGGCAAATACGCCGGTGGTGCCTATATCAGTCCCTTGAGTTCGACTAACTTGGATATGGAAAAACCCTTAGTTGGCCAAGCAGCCATCTTGCTGATTGACGCCATTTATTACGGCAATGCGACACCCCACTTGGATTGGCGATTGTTCGGCGGCATTAACGGAGAAACCCAAGAGGAACTTCTGGAACAAGTGATTTTGCTCTATCAATTGTGGTGGTCGCAAGTCACCGGTTTGACTCTTGAACAAATCCAAGCACTGCCCCATCCGTTAGAAACGGCGGGCATTTCCTTCCTCGGTCCGGTGATCCCCAATATATTGATCAATGAGACGGGTACGCCTGTCGATGGTTCTGAAACGCCCAAGCATCCCTCGGGCAAATGCCTTTCCCAGCCTGACGGTCCTGATAAGGACACGAAGCCTGACCCCTATTCCTGGAAATACAAGCCGAAAAAGCCAGGTGGTCCGGTGCCTTATAACTGCATGGCATGGGCGCTTGGTTGTCAGACCGATCGCTGGATCAATCCTGTTCCTGGTGCCGGTGGCAGCTGGAAAGATGTCCTTGATGATCA
This sequence comes from Epimenia babai, assembly GCA_011762755.2. Taxonomy (NCBI): domain Eukaryota; kingdom Metazoa; phylum Mollusca; class Solenogastres; order Cavibelonia; family Epimeniidae; genus Epimenia; species Epimenia babai. The sequence continues at coordinate 14,332 of WURV02151065.1, read as the reverse complement.
CGGCTATGACACTGCTAATCCCAGCAATGCGACCGACGCTTGTGCCGAGGGTAAAGGTCCCAAAGTGAAGATGATTTTCTTTGAATGGGAACACGGCGTCTTGACCATTCAAGAGCTGGTACACGTCATGAAGCAAGAAGATGATGGCGATTGGTCCAGCAAAAACGGCGATGGTAAACGCTACAAAGACATTAAGGACTGTGCCAAATTCCTGGATAAACACTATCCCACGCCGAAGGGCAAACGACGCGTGGTTAAGTACTACTGTAAGAAATAAGATCTCGGTCTTTAAAGCCACATAGGCTTATTCAGACGCTGCCTCGGGAAAATCCCGCGGCAGCGTTTTTTGCTTTTGAAGCCAACACGTTTTACTGAAACCCATAAAATCGAATGTTTTAAGGCCCTCTTTGGGTGAGTTGCGCCATCATTGGGATTCGAGATATTTATCCCATGGCGATGGGGTGGGTTCGTCAATAATGGACTTGTCATCAAATAAAAATCGGAGATCGGGATTTTTTGCTTTGATTGCCTCTGCAAAGGAAACATTCCGCTCGAGATGTTTTCTGATATAGGTAGCTTTTGACTCGGACCAACTATATTCCGGCGGTGCATCCCACTGGGGATGTTGATCCAAGAGTTTCTCTACCTTTGCTTGGTAAGCATCGGGTTCTAAATGGCGGAGACCGAGAATCGTCCACCTGATGTGTTCTTCTTTGGTTGTATATTCCAGACGTTCCAATAAAAAAGGAACGATTGCCCGATCATTGCGCTGGACCATGGTGATTAAGAACGGTTGGAAGTCATCACCGGGGACTGCTGCTAACAAGTGATGAAGGGTTTGGATTTTCTCGGGGCTCTTAGATTCGAGAATTCTCCGGGCTGCATGGTCTAAAGAGAATCGATACCCACTGGGAAGATCCCATTCAGATTCGAAATAATTTTTGGCTGTTAACAGCTCGAGACATAGAGAAGTGTCCCATTGCCAAAATTTATCAAAATGGGCCTTGGTGAGCAGACCGTAGGATTGCCAAAGTTCTACCAGGACATCATGGTACAGGCCGAAAACGAGGTTTTTATTGGAAACGAGAACATCATAAATACTGGAAGCATAACTATTGGCCAGGCGTTTTTCCTTGATGGCTTGAAGCGTGGCGAGCATGATCTGAGGGGCTTCAGGGTGATTGTTGGCGAGAAGTGCATCATAAAAGAGATCGTGCTCGAAAAAGAAATTTCCTTCAGCCAGCAGGTGCTTATGGAATTGAGTCAGCTTTTGCTCATACAAATGCGAGGGCAAAAGGATGGTGGCGCTCAGAAGATATCGATCCCCGGAAGAGCCATCCATTTTTATCAAAAAGTTTTCGGCAATAAGGGCCGCATCTTCAGGTTTTCGGTATTTGGCTAGAGCTATCAAAGCCTCTGGCAATCCGGTTCGAGCCAAGGCCCGGACGCGCTCATAAAAGGTTTCCGGAAGATCCCAGTTGGTGAGAATTTTCTTCAAATTATTGCCAAACGGTTTTTGTGAAAATACCAGATTCACGATGGCCAATCGGTAGCGTTCGACAGCTTCGCGATCCCCGGGAAGTGCCCCTTCCAGGGTCATAAGGTACTCTAATCCTTCTGCTAACCAATTAAAAAATAGTTCATTCATTTCAACTTCTGAAATGCTGCAACCAAGCTTTCGCGTGATGACTTCGTGATCGTGGAGTTTGTCAATGGCAAGCGGGATCCAATCATGGAGATAGCGATAACAGTAGGCGAGGTTCCCATAGGCTCGAATCATTTTGTGGGGGTGGTCCAATAGGCTTTTGAGTTGTTGCTTGCTCGCATAGTTGACCAGTTTCTCAAAAGGTGTTTCCGGAGGCGGGTAGGTCAGACTGATGTATTGATGGCCAAAGCAGGGAAAATTTTCAATTTTTTGAATATTGTCTTCAAAATCATAATCGCTGGAGAAAAAGCTGAGCGATATAAAGATAAGGGGAAACAAGGCGTGCTCCTCTTCCTAAGGGATGCTGGTGACTTGAATTTCTAAACATATAGGCGATTCTACGATCAATTAAGCAATTTCAATGCCTTTGATCATGCTTCGGCGAGATACGTCCCTCTCTTGAGAAACGGTAGTTTTTTGGAAGCCGCATGACTTTCGAATCACGGTTATCCCTTTGTCCTACGAGATGAACTTTGGTGCTGCTTGATGGCCCTCGCCAGTGGTGTTGCTTTTCTGAGCGAGCGTTTTACATGGGTCGTTTTCGAGTCGCAACAATGAAGAAGTCGCATGTCCTCCCACTCGGGGTGCAGCTCAATCATGTCTTTAACGATTTTTTTATAGTTTTCAGGTTTCAAATGGCGAATGCCGATGATGGTCCATTCTATGGTGATCGGATGATCGGCTTGCTCCAGATTCTTTATGAGAAAGGGTAGCGTGGCGGGATCCCTTGCCTTGAGAACGATCGGTAAATACGTGGGTAAATCAAAGATCGTTACCATGCCGATCATTTGGTTGAGCAAGTCGAGATGTCGGTCCCGTCCGCTAGCTTGAATGGCGGCGGCCACATGGGTTGCAGAGAAGTGGTACCCATACTGAGCAATCGAAGGTGATGGCCGGTGAACGATGCTTTCCAAAACATGAATACAACGGCCGGGATCTAAATCCCAAAGCTCGTCAAAGTGATAGTTTTTCAAGTAGCCTTTTGATTGCCAAAGCTCAAAGAGAACTTCTTGAAATTGGGCGATGTCCAGATTTTTTGCTTCAATGAGAGCGTCATGCATGCTGCTTAATTGTAAGGAAGAGATGTGGTTGTCTTTGGCAGCTTGAATGGTTGTGAGCATCATCGCGGCCGCATCAGGATGTAGATTGGCAATCAGCGCTTTAAAAAAAAGCCTATGCTCGTAGGGGTTACTCGATTCCAGGAGTGTTTGTTGGTGAAGTTGGGAAAGGGTGTCGTGATAGCTGGCGTGTGGCAATAGGGTGGCCGCTCTTAAGGCGAATGGACGCTGATCGGATGGCGTTTGGTTTTTGTCCAAAAAATCCAAAATGATGGGTGCATCCTGAGGCTTTTGGAACTTGGCCAAAGCAACGAAGGCTTCTCGTTGGTTCATGTGGGTGAGCTCGCGCACGTGGTCATAATAGGCTTCCGGCAAATCCCATTCGCTCAAGATGTGTTCAAGATTGCTGTTGGGAATGGCTTGAGAAAATAGGAAATCGAGGACGTTGATTCGCAACTCAGAAGCGATAGGATCTTCAGGGTTCTCTTTCACGAGCGTTGTTATATTTTGCTCCAACCACCTCAGGTAAAGTTCGCTGAGTTTTAAGTGTTGCACCATACAACCCTGAAAAGTGGTGATGACTGCTTGATCGTCCATTTGGCGAATCCCCAAAGGCACCCAATCCGTGGGATAGCGTTCGTAAAGAGCACGGTTAGCAAATGCGCGAACCATGGGACTTGAATGTTCCATGGCACTGAGGAGCTGTTCTTTACTGGCTCGCTTCAGGAGCTTTTTAAATTCAGCGTAATTCTCTGAAGCGACACCGGCAGAGCCAACGTGGGCGGAATCAAAAGAAGGGCAGGCCTCGATTTTTTCCAAATGGGCCTCAAAGTCATAATGACCCGGCCATAAAACCAGAAGGCATAAATAAAGGGGTTGAATCATCGTCAACTCCGGAGGAGCGTTTTTAGAGATCTGTCATGTTGAAGACCGAATTTTCTGGGAAAAGAGCCCATAGGGTAAGTGTCTAAAGCAGATTTGGCCTTGTCAATGTGTGCCTTAAGGCATGATTTCTGAATCCGCGGCACAGATTAAAAAAGCCTCTTGCAAAGCATCGCGCCATCATGGATCCTCGATCTCTTTAAACCAAAATGATGGAATGGCTTTGGAATCAGAACTTTTTTCGAGAAGGGTTTCTCTGAGCTTGATAGCTTTTGAAAGCGATGATGTGCTTTCAAGATGGCTTTTTAGGTAGGCGGCTTTCGATTCACAAAAGTTGCAGGGCCGTATTTCTTCCCAATCAGGATTCTGATCAATGCGTTCGGAAATCATGGTTTTAAAACTATCTGGTGCAAGATGACGGAGGCCGATCATGATCCATTCCAGATCCGTGAAGTCGTTGGTGTTTTCCAGACGTGCCATTAAAAAAGGAAGCATGTTGGGGGTCTTCTTTTCCACCATGGTAATTAGAAAGGGCTCGAAATCTATGCCGGGAGCGCCAGCCATCATGTGTTGAAGGATGGGCATGCTTTCGGCTCCTCGACTCTCAAAAATGGTTTGCGCCGCATGGGATATGGAGAAACTGTGGTCATGGTTTGAATCATGCCACTCAGATTCGGGCAGATTTTGGGATGAGAGTTGCTTGATACATCGAGAGGGATTCAACTGCCAGAGTTGATTGAATTGCCGATCCGAAAGCAAACCAAAGGCTTGCCAAAGCTCAAACAGGACATCTTGAAATTGGGCCGTATCCACATGCGGATAGAAAACTAGCGCGTCGTGGATGCTGGAGGCATAGCGTTTTTCCAGACGCTTTTGCTTAACAGCTTTTAGTGATTCAAGCATCATTTGGGCAGCGCTTGGATGCCGGTTGATCATGAGTGTCTTGAAAAAAAGGCGGTGTTCAAAAGTGTGTGTTTGATCTTTCAGCATCCCTTGATGAATATCGGTCAGCTTTCGTTCGTAGTCGTAGTAGGGCAAAAGCAGCGTGGCTTTCAATGCTTCTTTATTTTGGTAAGGTTTTTTCTGATGGACGGAAAGCTGCTCTGCGATGATGGACGCATCCTGGGAACGGCCGTACTTGGCTAGAGCGATAAGCGCTTCCTTCACGCCTGTTTTTGCTAAGCTTCGCACTTGATCATCGTAGGACAGGGGAATGTCCCAAAGATGAAGGATGTATCGCAAGTTTCTGCTTTGCGGTTTTTGGGTAAAAAGCAAATCAATGACGTTGGTTTGGTAGCCTCTGACCCATTCAACCTCTTGGGGAGTCAAGGTTTCTTGATGCAGCATAGAATCCAGAATGTCATCCACCCAATCTAAAATGAGATCACCCATTTCAGCTTGGTAGGTGAAACAACCGGAACTTCGCTGAAGTTTTGTTTGATCATGAAGGTTGCTGATTGCAAGAGGTAACCATTCTCGCGGGTAGCGTTCGGAAAAGGCGGCATGGCCGTGGGCGCGAACCATGACATGGGGATGATTTAAAAGGCTCGATATTTGTTCTTTGTTTGCATACTTTACAAGCTGTTCATAAGGTGTGAGCTCTTCGGGCGTGGGTTCTGAAAAATAAATGCTTCCGGTGTCAAATGCGTAGAGTCGTTCCATATCTTTGACATTGGCTTCAAAGTCATAATCCCATGAAGCGAAGATGGCGATTATAAAAAATAAGGGCAACAAAGCTGCCTCCAATGAGTCCTGCCTGGGGCCGGGACGTGTCCTAGGGAGAAGGGTCCTGCCTCTTTTTGACGGCCTTGGCGAGTTTTTTGGCCTTTTTTAATTCAAACTTCATGGCGCTGGCTTTCTTCCGGTTATGCCAATGAGGGTTTGGCTCCTGCCATTCCGGATATTGCGCAATTAAGTCATGGACGATCTTTTTGTAATTTTTGGGTTCCAAATGACGAATCCCGATGATCATCCATTTCATGACGGTTTCATGATGCGTTTTCTCGAGCCTGGCTAATAAATGGGGCAGGGTCGAGGAAGATTGAGACTCGAGAATCGCGGGCATAAAGCTGGGAAGGTCAAAGATATTCACGAAATCGATCATTTGATTTAAGGTTTCGAGATGATGTTCGCCTGCTGCCAAGAGAATTTTGGCCACATGAACAGGCGAAAACTTATAGCCATAGCTGGAGATCCAAGGAGAGCGTTGGTTCGCGATGGCGCCCAGGGTATCCGTACATCGAACCGGGTCCAATGACCAGAGTTGATCAAAATGGTGATTTTCTAAATACCCCATGCTAAGCCAAAGCTCGAAAAGAACGTCTTGAAACAGGGCTACATCCAAGTCTTGGGAATCGGCCAGGGCACGGTGCATATGTTGAAGCTGAAATTCTGTGATCTTTGCTTCTTTGGCAGCCTGAATCGTCTCAAGCATCATCACCGGGGCCTTGTTAAGTCGGTTGCTAATCAATGCTTTGTAGAGTGCATACTGCTCAGGGGTGTGATATTCCTCGGATAACATCCGCTTGTGAATCTGGGTCAGAACATCGGTATAGCTTGGATGTGGCAGGATGGTCGCTGCGGTGAGTGCATTGAAGTTTTGATTGAAAAGATGTTTATTGCCCTCCAAATAACTACGGATCAGGTTCGCGTCATGAGCGTTTTGATAACGTGCAAGGGCTACCAAAGCCTCGGGAGATTGTTTTTGGGCAAGGTTTCGGACTTTTTCATAATAAGCATCAGGTAAATCCCATGATCCTAAAACGCGAGCTAGGTTGCGGTTGTACATCTCCTGGGAAAATAAATGGTCGAGGATTTTTAGTTTCAACTCCGTACTGAAAATGCCAGCGGATTGTTCGGTTTGTTCTTCTTCAAGAAGGGCGGTTAGCGTTTTTTCCAGCCATCCAAAATATAACTTACTCAGTTTCAGAGTCTCCACCATGCAGCCTTCCATCGTGGTGATGGTAGCGTGGTCATCTAGATGATCAATACCCATGGGAAGCCATTCCATAGGATAGCGTTCAAAAAAAGCCTGGTTGATGAAAGCGCGAACCATGGGGCTTGCATGGTCCATTGCGCTGAGTAGTTGTGCCTTGCTTGCCTTTTTGAAGAGTATTTTGTATTCGGCATGGTTTGACGAAGGCATGCCTGCATAACCCACATGGGAGGAATCCATAGATGGGCAGTCTTGAATAACCTCAAGATGCGCTTCAAAATCATAATTACCAGGAAGAATGAGGAGCCATAAACATAAAGGGATCACGGTTGCCTCCGTATCTCACATATAAAATTCGCAGCAGCTAACCCGATAAAACGGATTTATTGTGAAGACACACAAATTTTGTGGTCAGGGTGTTTGGCTTAAAAGCTTATGAAAATTTTGTGCCGTTTCATAAAGTGGGTCGGTGGTTTTAGGTTTGGAGGCGAGCAGCGCTTCACCTGCTTGAAGTGCTTTCAGACCTTCTGCAGATTGAGGATCTTGGATCAGAAGTGAGGCGCCGTAGACACATTGCGCGATGCCGGCATTCAGAGAATCAGGAGATTTCTTTTGGTAATAGGTCCAGGCTTCTTCCGGCATGGTTCCAGCCTCTGAGCCTCTGTTCTCCAAAATAAGGAAGCGCGCTAAATGGAGCTTGGCGAAATGGACAAGGCTGTGATCAGGCCCGTGTTTTTCGAGCAATGCCGTGAGTGCTTGACGATAGTGGTCTTCGGCTTCGGGTAGCTTTCCTTGAAAATGTAAAGCGTTGCCAAAGTCGATGCCTACTTGAAACGTTGAGTCGTGATCGGTTCCCATAAATTGACGATAGGTGTTGAACGCCCGCGTATAAGTAGCGATGGAATCATCAAAACGCCGCATTTTGAAGTAGACCTTGGCTAAATTGCGCAAAGTCCCCTTTGAGAAGGTACTGTCGACGCCGTAGACCGCTTCTTTCGTGGCTAAAGCTTCCTCAAAGAGCGCTGCGCTCTCGCCGAATAAGCGCTGCCGATGCTTGAGGCCGGCCATATTGTGAAGGGTCGTTGCCACGGATCGGCTGTTCTCGCCGAAGTGTGCCTTTTGTTTTTCCAAAAGTGTTTGGTAGGCTTCGCCTGCACGGACGTCCTGTTTTTGGAAATAAAAGAGTACAGCCCGGTTACTCAAAGCGCTCAACCAACGCTCCGTTTCAGGAGGCGCCAAATGTTCGTGAATGGCGATGGCTCGATTGAGCACGGCCTCTGCTTTGTCGTATTGCTGAGTACTTAAATAAACGGTGCTCACTTCACCGAGGTCCCGCACGAGATCCCGGGTTTCTCCGAGTTGCTCGTGGATGGAAATAGCCCGCTTGTAAAAAGCTTCCGAAGCTTTGTAATCTCGCTGCCAGGAGCGCAGGCTTCCCAATGTCCTGGCGGTATTGGCGACCAGGAGATGGTCCTTTCCCAAAGAGGTTTCAGCCCGTGTCAGGGCCTCTTCAAGCATGGTGTTGGCCTGATCCATCTCACCCAAGTTTCGGTAAACCACTGCCATGGCGTTGGTGAGGCGAATTTGGGTTTGATCATCGCCTTCAAGCCGTTTAAACACTGCCTCTGCGCCGCGATCCAACACCTCTTTAGCGCTAAGATCTTCGCCCTTGGATTGGCCTGGGCTTGAGGAGCGAAAGACATTGGTCAGCAGATCAACTAACTGTTCGGCCCGCTGCGTTTCAGCTCTGGCTAAATCCCGTTGGGAAACGGCTTGGCGATATTGAACAAGCGCTAGGGAAAGCCCCCCCATGAGGGAGAGGAGCGCTAGCGCGGCAAAACTCATGGCGAGTTTATGGCGGCGGATGAACTTACTGAATAAGTAGCCAAAGGAATCCCCGCGAGCAGAGATGGGTTTGCCCGCCAGAAACCGGTCTAGATCTTCCCCAAATTGGGTGGCGCTGGCATAACGCCGCAGAGGCTCCTCGTGCAAAGCCACGCTGGCAATGGTATCCAAATCGCCTTTGAGGAGCCGTCTGGCTTTCGGCGGCGTGGTTTGGCGTTGTTGGCAAATGGTGACCATGGTCTTCGGGCCGTGTTTGCCGGTAAAAAGATCTGAGGGTTTGGTTCGGAGCGCGCGCGTGCCACTCTGCCCGGTTTGGGCCTGTCCCGTCGGCCGGGTTCCGGTCAACAATTGAAAGAAGACCACGCCCAATGCGTAAATATCACAAGCAGTGGTCAGCGGCAGGCCTGCCAACTGTTCGGGCGACGCATATTCCGGCGTGAGCAGGCGGAAATGGGTTCGGGTTCGCAGTGTTTCGCCCATGGTTCCTGGCTCCAGCACCTTGGCAATCCCGAAATCCAGGAGTTTGACCTGGCCATGGGCGTCGACGAGGATGTTGGAGGGTTTGATATCTCGGTGAAGGATCAAGTTGCCGTGGGCGAAAGCCACGGCGTTGCAAACATCGCGAAACAAAGCGATACGCTGGCGTAAGGTGAGCTTGTGGCGATCACAATAGGTATCGATGGGCTCGCCTTTGACATATTCCAGCACAAAACAGGGGCGTCCATCGGGAAGCTCTCCAGCTTCAAGTAGCCGTGCGATATGCGGATGTTCCAGTCGCGCCAGGATGTGTTGCTCATTGCGAAAACGGGTGGCGATACCGCCGGCGTCCATGCCAGGTTTCAAGACCTTGATTGCGACGAGCTGTTCGAACTTGCCATCGATGCGCTCGGCTAAATAAACCGTGCTCATGCCGCCACGGCCGAGTTCTTCCAACATGCGGAAGGGGCCCACTTCAACGCCAATCAGATCCTCGGCAAGGGTTTCCTGTTTGACAATGACGCTGCCGGCAAGATCGGCGACCAGTTCCATGGGGGAATGAGTTTGATCATCAGCCGTCAGCATGGAGCGAACCAAGGCGACCAAGGTGGGTGTTTCCTTATCTTTTTCTTGGAGTAACGCTTCGCGCGCTGGTGGATCCAGCTCAAGGCATGTTTCAAAAAGCGATCGCGCTTGTTGCCAAGTTCTTGGGTTGAGCTCGGCCATTTCAGGCCTCCATAGCCTGGAGCAGGAAGGCCCGCGCGCTGCGACAATCTCGTTTCACGGTGGGTTCGGAAATATGCAGAAGCCGCGCGACTTCTTTGACTTCCAAACCTGCAAAAAAGCGCAGCTCCACCACCTGTTCCAAACGGGGATCCATGCGGCCGAGTTTTTCCAAGGCTAGATGTAAGGCAAGCAATTGTTCGGCGTTTTGTTCCACGGGAATTTCGGTTCCGCCGTCGAGATCTAAGGAGAGGGGTTGGTTTTTACCGCCTCGTCGTTGCGCGGTTTTATTGCGAGCATAGTCAATAATCACCTGGCGCATGGCTCTGGCCGCCAAGGCATAAAAGTGCTGATCATCGCGAACTTGCGATTGTGAGTTCCTCGATAATTTTAAAAAGGTTTCGTGGACCAAAGCGTGGGTATTCAAGGTCTGAATGCCCTGGCGTCGTTGCCCTAATTGTCGGTGGGCGAGCTTACAAAGATGCTGATAAACTTCGTCCCGAAACATGGATTCAGGGTCGTGCATACATGGTTCTTTTTCGTCCGGTTGACTGACTTTTATCTTATCAGAACCTTTTACTTGTCGCGGCTCCGGATTTTGCATGAAGCGGATTGTCCGGTGCAATTGGCCAAATCCAAAGGACGCGCAAAAAAATGACCCGGACCTTAAAGGTTCCGGGCCGTTCAAATGTCGATCAAGATGCATATAAAATAATTTCCGCGAAGGAAGCGGATCCGAGGGGTCGGATTAAACTTTGATGCATTCTGCAAATAGGTTCACACCAGCGTCCTCAAATTGGATGCGCGTGCAGGGTGATCCAAAGGCAGATGCTTGGAAAAGGCGGTTCATGTCTTCTTCGTCTCGGTGGATGAGTTTCCAATCCAAGACGTGATCCATCAGGGCTTTGCTGGGATTATCCGGGTGGAAATTGCCCAAGATGACTTTGCCGCCTGGCTTCAGACATTGGTGAACGTAATTCAAAAGCATTATGACGAACTTATCGCTGAAGTAATCTATGAGGCCGATGCTGTATATCAAATCTTGCGGTGGTAAGTTCAGGTTTTGGCGACCCGTGGCCAAATACACGAGATTGCCATTGTGCAAATCTATGCGGCGTCGCAATCCCTTTTGATCGCGTTTATCACCCACGAAGGCCAGGGCTTGAAGGTCGATGTCGATGCAAGTGGCCTTGAGATGATTGATATCCTCCAAAGATTCGAAGACATCAAAAAGTTCGGCCGCCGGACCTGAAGCAAGGCTGGTAACTCGGGCAACTTCCTCACCACGATGCTCGATAGCGTCACCGATGGCTGTGGCCAAAAGACCTCTGCGATTCATCACGGCACAGTTGGCTTTTTGCTGGCGAATCGCCCGATCGATGATGGGGCCGAGGCGACCGGAACCACCTTCCTGGTTGCGATACATAATTTCAATGGTCAAAAAATCACCGGCGTAACCCCGTGGTTTCGCATACATGCGTTCGCCAATCTCACTTAAGAGGATGTAGGGAAGAATTTCCCTTTGAACTCTAGCGCCAATTTCATTTTTGAGGACCTCGCTAATGGGTGCTTTGTCGCCAATAAATTGGTTTAGGAATTGTGAAAGCTCTTCAAATCCACGATAAATGTCATTAACAATTGCTGAATCAATTTGACCACCTTTTTTCAATGCGTCTTTATCCGCGCGAACCATGAGTGCTTTGAATTGATCCAAAGAGGCGCCAAGGTTCTGCCATTCCTCATTCATCTCTTGAGGTAGTTGGACGCGCTCATCCCAAACTTTGCCAAGTGCTGAAACGGATCGATTCAAACGATCCACATTCATGAGAGAAATAGCGCGATAAAACCCCGCAGCAAAGGATTTATCTGCTTCGAGTTTGGCATGAAGTTTGGCCCAGGAAATCCCTAATAAGAGTGAGTTTTCTATCGCACGAACATCGGCGATGGCTTCCTGATCTTTTAAAAATGCCATTTCGCCAAAGATTTCGCCCGCGCCCAGTTTGGCTAGAGGATCATCACCCATGGCCTTGATAAACACGCCCACCAGGCCTTCGAGTACGAAGTAAACGGCATCGGCTTTTTCGCCTTCGCGAATTAAATGGGTGTTGGCAATGACTTGCTCTTCTACCCCATTCTCAAAAATCCAATCCCAATCGGATTCATTTAACTGGTCGAGAAGGGCAAGGCCTGTATGTAGTTCCACCATTTTTTTGGGTTTGACTGTGGGGTGGCTCTTGGTTTTTGTATTAGTTGCTTGTGTCGCAATGGCGGTTGCTGCTGTCGTGGTCATGAGTCCTCCGCAAAAATGTATCCAAAAAAAATATTGTCACCCTGTCCACGCAAGAAGAAGCTGCGGGGGATCATGCAGGGGTAAAAAAAATATTTTTGATTCATGGAACGATGCCATCCCAATGAATCTTGTGTTTGGGATGGTGCTAGCTGAAACAGTTGGTTTCGGAGGAAAGTGAGGTTCAAAACGCTGTCAGAAGCTTGGGGGCATATGATGCTTGCCGTCGAATAAAAATTGCCCGAAGGATTGAATGGCCATAAACAAGCGACTGCCGCATAAAAATCATTCAGTGCATATAACTTAAATAAGTAAATTTAGTATGAGAGATGAATTTGTGACAGCAGGCACATTTTCAAGAAAATGAAAAATTCACATGACAAGATTGGTCGGGTTGTGAAATCATGACTTAGTTAAAAATCGTGAAAGTGTACATTGGCGCTATATAGCAAACCGTACTTTGCTTGCTGAGTTTCCCTCTGCAAACCGAATGAAGGAGTGCCGTATATGACTGCGTCTGTAGATACTGTTGTTGATAAAACACCACTGATAGAAACCCCAGAAAAACTTGAGAAGACGCCTCCCGAAGCGTCCGAACATGAAACTCTCACCATACAATCCCTTGCCCAAAAAATAACCGCCGGTATGAGCGTGGCTGCTGCCTTGGCAGGCACCAAATTGATGGCGGGTCCATTTCAAACGGCTGTTGCTGTATCTGCAACTGATATTTGTCCCGTACCCATCAATGGGCCGAGTGCCGAATACAAGTTAGCTCATAAAGCGACCTTCGGATATTTTTCCGGTCTTGAACAAGACATCATTAACCAGGGTTATGACAATTGGTTGAAAGCCCAAATTGGTTATACAACCCTGCCTGGTTACGCTGCATTCAAAGCAACGCTTGATGCCAAATACCCGGAAATTTTATATACCGAGCAAACAGCCCAATTGTGTTGTGGCACTTTCCAGATGCGGGAAGATCGTCGCCAGAATTTACAGCGTGCTCGCCTCGAAGCTGCGGCCAAAAGCCCTGCTCAGCTCCTTGAACGAACCGTTGAATTTTGGACGGATCACCTCAATACATTTGTGAAAACGCCCAACCTGAACCGCATGAAGATTCTCGAAGATCGCGATGTCATTCGTGCGAATGCGTTCGGCAAAATCAAGGATATTCTCCTCGCGAGTGCGAAAAGCCCTGCGATGTTGCTGTATCTTGATGGCGCGACCAATACCAAAAACAGCCCTAACGAAAACTACGCCCGCGAACTCCTGGAATTGCATACCCTGGGTGTGGATGTTTGTTATGACGAAATTACCATTCAGGAATTAGCGAAAGCTTTGACCGGTTGGCGGGTGAATACGCAAGTGGATATCAATCCGAGTTGCGCGTCACCACCGCCATGCGGCATGGTGACCTTTGATCCAACCAAACACGATCAAACCAACAAAACCTTGGTCTTTCCCGGTTGTAACACCTACACCATCTTCTACAACGCGGGCAACCAAGGGCTCACTGAAATCGACGATGTCATTGATGTTCTGACGAATCCCAATCGCACAGACGATTTTGGAGCCACCAATAAGCTCGCTGAAGCTACGGTTCGCTTTATCGCCACAAAAATGGCGACCTATTTCCATCATTGCAATCCCAAGAAAAAACTCATAACCGATATGTGGAATGCTTATAAGACTGCTTACAACGGCGGCAGGAATGATATTACGTCCATGTTGCTCGTTTTATTGGCTAGGAAGAATATCCACTGTAGCGGACCCTTGTTCAAGCGCCCATTGCATTTGGCAGCTTCTGCGATTCGTGCCACCGGTTCGGATCTCACCGATCCCGGTGATGAGGATTTGCCGGATACCTTGATCGGCGGTTTTCTAAAATCCGCAGGTCATATGCCCTATTTCTGGCCAGCACCCAACGGTTATCCGCCGCCATGTGCTATTGGATATTGGAGCTCGAATCTTCTCTCTCGCCAGAACCTGGGCGCGGCCATGTTCAACATTACGCCTCCCTTTCTTATTAACGGTTTGAATTCGGTTCCTGCAGCCTCTGCCGTGCTCGCAGCAGCCACCAACCAAGAGGTTGTCGATTTGATCGATACGGTCATGTTCGGCGGCTTTATGCCAGGTTTCGACAAGCAACGGATTCTCGACTACATGAACAGTACGGTCGATATTCTCGCGCGCGTTGAAGCTTTAGGTTTGGTTATCGGTTCACCTGGCTTCAATTGGTACTGATGCCATCTTCAAACCCCATGCTGCTCGTTTTGGAGCAACAACGAAATAAGAGAGGTTAAGCAATGACATCGAAAAAAAATGAAAAAGGATGCAATGAATTTTCGAAAATGAGTCGGCGCAATTTCATGGGGATTTCCGGCGGTATGGCTGCAGCACTCGGACTGCCAGTCTGGTTC